>AYEL01057624.1:0-103693 GCA_000484575.1 Olivierus martensii
GTCACAAAAAATTGTTTCGGTTTAGTATGTACTACCATTTTATTATAATTAATTTTATAACAATATATTGATGGGAGAAAGTCGATAAAATAAATTCAATTTTAGAAATGCTTGGCAGGCCGCATAAACATGTTTAACGGGCCGCAAGCGGCCCGCGGGCCGTGTGTTGCTCATCCCTGTAATAGACCATTTCTCCAAAAAACAGTATGGACTTAAACTCAGAACAACAATGGAAAATAGAAGTGAAATCAATTACTTAGACGTTAAGATCTTTATAACTGTAGAAAGGATAGAAACCACAGTCTATATAAAACCTACTACAATGCCAGTATTAATCCCCAGATGGTCTTTCGACCCTTGGACATATAAAAAATCAGCATTTGTAGCGTACTTTAAAAGGTCCTTAACGCATTGTTCAAATATGGCCCACAGAGAAAATGAATTAAAAAGGATATATAGATGGGGGCAGAAACACGGATATAGCATAAAATTTTTGAAGAAAATTTACAAGGAACAGAAAACTTTATTGGAAAATAATAATAGAAAGCCTAACCAGCAAGCTGGGACAAATGTGAACGATTCCTTAGTACGAGAAGATCCTATCCCTATCCCGTTTAGATTACATAACAATAGAATGGTAAAAAGAGTGCTTAAAAGTAACAACAAAAGATGCGCTTATAAAAGAGCACCTATGATTTTTAATATTCTCAGGAACGAAAAACCAAAGTATAATGATGAATATAAGTCGGGAGTGTATAAAATCCCGGTACGAAACGTAGAAGATAATAGAGAAGAAGTATATATAGGCGCTACCGCGAGAAACTTTAAAGAAATGCTGAATGAGCATAGAGACAACATATCCAAGGGCAACCTGGCCACTGCCTTGGCCCAGAGAGTTTATCAAAAAGATATTAATGTAGAATGGCAAGAGGCAAAAATTATTAAAACAGAACAAAATAGGAGGAACTTAGCAATGACAGAGAAAATTGAAATCTTGAAGTCATGCAATAAAGAGAATGTAATTAATATCAAGCAAGCAGACAAAATAAGCAGTGCTTGGAAATACGCAGTAAAGAAACATGGCCCGTAACTACGAAGAATATAATTGAGGTTATTAGTACGATACGTCAGCTAATATTTCCAGATTAATTTTGTATATATTAGAATTTATATGAGATTATTAATTGTCGACTAACATCTAAATATTTTTAATTTTTAACTATTAATTTTTAATGATTAATTTTAAAATCTGTATTCTATTACTGACATATTTTTAAATGTTTATATTTTGTTTGATTTATGTTCTGTAAAAGTATTCCATGTAACTGAGGAGGGTATCCATGATACCGAAAGGGTTTTTACTATTTTGAATAATAATAAAAAAGTGTTTTAGTAGCTTCTGACTGCATTTAGTGCTTTAATTCATTGAACTAAATTTTCAGATTCGTCCTTTATTTTTTCTAAGAAAATATGGTCACCCTAATTATATCATAAACTTAAAACTTACCCAGCAGTACAGGACTATGTGCATTCATTAGTTTCAAAGTAACAACATCAGTTTCAAACAACAGTTCTGTATTATATGATTCCTCTTTTTTTCTTTGAAAACACCAGCATTTGGCTGAATATCTTAGTTATATTTTCTTTTAACTCAAGTTCATGTACATAATTTGCACAAAAATTGGAAAAAAACCATGTTCTCTTGATCTTGTATTGTTTGAGTGGCACTTAAAGTAATCGAAGCCTACTTTGATTGTAAATTTATTTATAGTTTGTAGTGACATCATGATAGTGCACACACATGCATGAGGCCACGTGTGATTTGTTTTCTATCTCTCCGACACCATATTATGACGTCACACAGCATTTTCCATGAAATTGGTTAGTTATAGTTTTGTGACGTCATCCATTGTTACATCATAGTGATGCTATCATGATATAACAGTGTCATAGTGAGGACTATGATGTCATTATGATAGATATTGAGATAGATGGTACTGGTGCAAATTTCATGAAAATCTACTAATTAGTTCAAAAGTTATTTGTGGGATGGGACAAAAACAAACAAACAGTCGGATAGGCAGGTGCACATGCAGGCAGGGATGCAAACATTGGTCTGATCTTATAAGCCTCCATTTCTTTTGGAAAGTAGGCTAATAATAATAATAAAAGTAGAACAAAAATTATTGGGAAAAACTTGCCAAAAATGATTATTGTAATAAGAGTCAGCTCTACTCTAACTTGGTTAATCACTACTTCATATCTTGATTGATTAATCTTTTCAAGTTTCATTGGTATTAGAATGCTACTAAAGCTCTGAATTATTGAATATTTTATTTTTTTGATATAAGAAAATTGTTAATGTAAAAGTTTTTTCTAATTAATGAAAGTTTAGGAATTAAAGCATAAACTAAAGAAAAAAATCAAGATATTGTAAAGTACTATATTTTTATATAATAAATCAACTGATTATCTTTCAAAAATTTGATTATAAAAAAATAAATTGTGTGAAGAGAACTTTAAGTTTGTTTCTAAAATAGTAAAATTCACTGTATGAAGTTTCATATTGTTATTATTTGTTCATTTGGAGTAAAAGAAATAGGTTTGAATAATGCAGTTTTGATTAATATGCAAAAAAAATTTGAAACTATCCCTTAATATATGTGGTGCCAAATATGATTAATGCACTTCAACAGTGCGATTTTTTATTTTTATAACACTCTAAAGCGTTGTCAACTGAATCTCAGGGATTGTAGTCTACATATTTAGAGCATTGCAATAAATATATTTATTTTTTTAATTCTGTTAATATTACGACTTTTGTCATCTAATTGTTATAATTTTAATTGATTTGTAATTTTATTTATTAATAAATTTAGCGTGAATGGAACCTACCTAATAATAGCCATTACAATATTATATAGCCAGCAACCTTCAGCTCTTCTCCAGTACTCGATGTCTACGGACGTGCAATTGTTTTTTTACAAAATTTATGCAATTTTATAAAAAAAATAATTTTTTTGGTGAAAAATAAATTTTTAAATACCAATACATATTCCTCAATGATATAAAGTACATGTAATGCAATATAGGTACATTTTGAGAGAGCAAAAGAATACATGTTTATAATTTTGATATTTTCCATGATTCATTGTAATTATTCCCATTGGTTTTATAGTTTGATTAATGTGTTTTTGATATAATGAGTATATTGCAAGGATTTATTAACTGCACTAATCAAGGGATTCCTGTACTGTATTTTTATTTTGTATACTATATACAGTATCTAAATTATCTAAAGTTAATACTTTTTTTTTATTTTTGCAAGCATTATTTATAGTTCTATATATCATTTATAGATATTCTCTTCTTTTTATAATTCTTAGATAACGTGTGAATCTTTAATCTCAGTAATTTGGCAGATGCATTAATTATTCATAATTTTATTAAAAATTTGCCTATTTTTATAAATTGTGATATTTTCATTATTTTTAAAATTAGATGCTTAAAATTTTCAGGATGTAGTCCTTTTATAAATAATTTCCAATTGTATAAAATCATTTTGAATTTTGGTAGATTTGGCCTTATAATTAATTTAATTCTGTATACTTTTTTTTTTTTTTTTTATAAAAACATTATTCTTAGTTAAAATGAAATAATTTTTATATACTTTATTATATATCACCTCATATTATTTACTTTTTCTTAATTTGTTATATTTTTAAAGAAAATTTATGAAAACTTGTATATTTCCAGCTCTTAAAGCAGGCAATAAATCAACAACTTCTTCAAAACACAAAAAAATTATTTAAAGTACTTTCAGCTCTATATACAAGTTTGATTATCATGGAGCAGTGTAGAATAATAATGCATTTAAGAAAATTTGTTTCTTTTAATTTTTTTCAAGTTTTATTGAGTTGTAAAATCAGACAAATTTCTCATCCAATAATTGTTTGATTTTATTATATCTTCACTCTGTATGATGTTTGAGTAGAATTAGGTAAATACAATGACAGGAAGGTTTTAAAAAGGCCAAATAATTGTTTATGGTCAAGCATAATTGGTCTCCTGCATGGATGCTGCTATGGTTTGTTTCTCTATTGATAGAACATTTTGTTCTGTTTTTGTTTCATATACCTCATATATATATATTAGCATCTTTAAAAGATTATATATATCAAATTTTATATATAATAGAAATCTGTATCATAGTTTTTATTTATAAATTCTTCTAAGTGATTTTCAAGTTACAACAGGAAGAAAGGTATGATGTTTGATACACCTTTTTCCTCTTTACTGAAGTAATATTTATCAATATTTTTTATATGATTTATACAGTTTAATTCTATCATTGTTTTATACATTCATATAGGGATTGCAAATTTACCGACTTTTTCTATTACGATAATTCGGTAAAATTTTCAAACAAAACCAGTTTACCGGTAAATTACCAGGAATTCTTTAAATTGTGAATATGAAATAAAAATTCATAATAATAAGACATTTTATTTGATTCTTATATACTGTGACAAAAGTATATGAAAAGAAATTGTATTCTGAACATAAATATTAATACATTCTGAACATACAATTTTATAACAAATTATAAGTAATACTTATACATGAATAATTTTTCATAATGAAAACAATTATAAAATATATAATTAAATACGTGATCTATTTTTCAACTTGTTTTAAAAAATAAGCACGTAAGAAACATAACTGATCAACACTTTAGGTCTCCTATTAATGATCTAATTTTTGTACAAAATAATCCCGCTGTAGAAAAAGCTTTTTCAGATTCCAGACTTGTTGATTTGATAATTATTAAAGAATCGTACACTATTTGAATATGTTTCCTGTTGAAAATACTTGTTTGAAAGTTCTTTTTTAATGATTTTATTAATATTTTTTATTTTTGTACCAGAAGCAGATTATCATGTTGTATTTCTGTTTTTCTTTTGATCAATAAGTTTAATTTCTCTTTCATGGATAACGTAATTGTATCTTTTTTTACAATAGATGTAAAAAAATCTGCTTCAGTCTAATAGCATTTCTTACCGTATGTTTGCAGATATATTTTTTTGAAAAATACCGGACAATCACACTGTGCATCCAAAAAGTTGCCATCATTAGGAAAAATAACATTATAACTACTGAATGAATTAAATTTAAATTTATCGAATGTTTACCTATATTACTTCTAAAACCCCGCCATTTATTTGTATCTCTGTCGTATATTCAGTATCTATGTTGTATTCTTCGTCGGAGTTGTCAGAATATTCAGAATCGTCTTCAGCTGATTCAACAGATTCCGGTTCTTCATCTTCAGTTTCATCTACTACTATATCATTTCTGTTATACAGAACTTTGATCACAACCAAATGGGTTCCATATGCTAAACGTAATTGGTGATTTACATTAATAGACCACGACCCAGCAAATAAGTACAAATAAGTATACTCTAGCTATGTTCAAAATTTATCGAATTACCGGTAAAAACAATGTAGAATTACCGGTAACAATTTGAGGCTAAAATTCACAATTTACCGTAAACCAGTTTACCGGTATTGCAATCCTTATATATATATATATGAAATATTGTCAATAATTTCTTATTTATACTTTTTTGTGAAGTTTTATCATAATCTCTCTCTAAACTTCTGAGACTAAAATTTGTTTGAATTAAATAAAAAAATTATAAATAAAATAATAAACACTGTATGTTAGAAATACTTTGAGAAATATATTGTAATAGTTTTAGAAGTATCATCAACTAAATATGATTTTATAATCCGTCTTATTTTAGACAGAAAATTATAGATACACTGTGTATTTATAATAATAATGATTTCTCTTGTTACCATAAAATAGATTTCTTTAGAAATTTAGATGTTTTAATTTATCAGAGAAACAAAACAACCAATACCATACTTGATGATCAACACTGAAGTTGCTGTTTTAGATTATTGGGTAATGATCAAAGACAGCAACTGTAGGAAATAGTCAGCTGATTATTCCATCCACTATTTGTTTGTTTGCATAAGTTTATCATATACAGTGGATTCCGCTTAATTGAGACAGTCGCGTAATTTGGCCAATTCTCAAAGAATGGAAACCAAACTAATAAACTGATACATAATTTAAATGCCTAATTGGGACAGTAGCAGAAAAGGAATTTTTTCAATTTTTGATATATTTTAGATATTTTTCAAAAGTATGGAAAACTTTTTTAAGAAAGCAACAACAAGTATTAGGGTACTATGTACCCTAATACTTGTTGTGTGCTTTCTTAAAAAAATTCCTTATATAAATATTATAACATTTTATTGTACCTGTAATTTTTCAGGTTAAACCTTTCTACAAGACAATACAGACTAACACAATGGAACGGGTTGTTTCTTTGCGTCCTAATTCATCGTTGACACACTGTCGTCCTACTGACATAAACATCCATTCTTTAGTAAAATTATAAGTAAATATCATCATTGATGCATAACAATACTGTATTCGGCAACACTTGCGTGATGAGAATCAGTTATCTATCGTCATACTGTATTCGACAACACTAGCGTGATGAGAATCGGTTATCTGCAATACTGTATTCAGCAACACTAGTGTGATGAGAGTCAGTTATCTATTGCACTAATGTATTCAGCAACACTAGCGTGATGAGAATCAGTTATCTAATTGTCGTGAGTCTGGCAAATATGCGTCTACTTAAGAGTCTACCATTACTGTACCTAGCGATATTCATTTACATGATTTTAATCTACCATTACTGTACCTAGCAATATTCATTTACAGTGTCGATTTTATATAAAATTTTTAAATCTTTGCCAAGATGTCAAAAAAGGATTTTATGCTTTCAAGTAAAATTGCTTTGCTGGATAAAATTAAAAGCTATTTAAAATAAAGCTATCGTAGACTCGCTGATATAACTGGTGTACCAAAATCAAAAGGCTGTGATAGACTCAGCTTGTATTAAATGGCTGGTGAAATAAACCAAAATCTAGCATAGCGTGTCTTCTACAACAAGAAAATCAACTGGTGAGTAGTGGGCATTACAGAAAGAAATTCCAGGAACATCGGAAAAAAAGCGTGATGGAAAGGATCCAGAAATCAAAGAGGCATTAGATCAATGGTTTTCTATAGTTAGTGGCGAGGCATGAATATCAGCTGCTGTGTTGAAGACGCAGTCAGAGGAAATCAGTAAAAAACTAATAATTAGATACCTACTTTAATAAAGCATTAAAATAGGTACTTAATTATTAGTTTTTTACCTATTATTTATTTACCTACGAATTACATATTTTAGAATTTATTATTACTTTGCTTAATTTGGCCACAGTGAATACCACTTAATTGGAACACAGGACTAAGCCATTTTAGCTTAGTCCCAATGTGTTCCAATTAAGTGGAATCCACTGTATTTTAAATAAACTAAAAAGAAATAATCAATAATTTTAAAATTATCTATGATGTAAAGACTAATATATAAATAATCCTAATCTAGCCAAACTTCCCCCAGTGGTTTATTTTTGAATTAACTGCCAAATTAATAATTATTTTCATTTTTAATTTATGCTACAGTGCCACCATCTGTTGGATTAATAATAATTAATTTAAATTTAGGCGAAGGTGGCGCCATCTATTATTTAATAATTGAACTTTAATTATTATTTTTTTTACTCATTTCCCGAAATTAAAAATTTGCCTTGGCCTGGAATCGAACCAGGGACTTTGGGTTACTGAAGTCCCTGGTTCAATTCGAGACCAAGGCAAATTTAATTTTTTTTATTATTAATCCGACAGATGGTGGCACCGTAGCGTAAATTAAAATAATTTTTAATTTGGCAGTTAATTCAAAAATAAACCACTGGGGGAAGTTTGTCTAGATTAGGATTATTTGAATCACATAAATCCCCTAGTATAATGGATTATGATTAGTTATCTGACTTGAACCAAGTCTGTCTGCCTGGATTTGCCATAGAGGGCCCGTAGTTAGGTCTAGCCCGTCCAGGAGCACTGGTGTCGGCATAAGTCCGATAATATCTAAATTATATATATCCCGAAATTCAAAATCTGCCGGTGCCTTGGTAGTCTAGCTGGTAAGGCGTCGGGATGGTAACCCGAAGTCTGTGGTTCGATTCTAGGCCAAGGCAAATTTTTAATTTTGAGAAATTAGTAAAAAAAATAATAAAGTTCAGTTATTAAATAATAGATGGCGCCACCTTCGCCTAAATTTAAATTAATAATTATTAATCCGACAGATGGTGGCACCATAGCATAAATAAAAAATAAAAATAATTATTAATTTGGCAGTTAATTCAAAAATAAATCGCTGGGGGAAGTTTGGCTAGATTAGGATTATTTGAATCACATAAATCCCCTAATATAATGGATTATGATGACTAATATATAGTTGGGATATAAAATTACTGAGTATAATTGCACTTCTAAGGTCAACAACTAGACCTCATGCAAGCAGTTTCTCGTTTTGTAAAATAGGAATGAGGCTATAGAAACCATGTTCTTTGTTTTAAAATGTTAATATAGCTCTAACTTTGAAGAAATCAGTGATTTACAAAAAATTAAGAGGAATAACTTATTATCCACTACTATTAAATACATTTGATCAAAATCTCCACAAAAAGAAAATGCAAAAATTTTTAATGTGATAATTTAGAGAAAATTAGCATCAAATCTAGCACGAAGATGGCATGATTGTTACTATGAATATAAAATACAGAAATATTTATTTAAAAAAATAATTTATTAGAATGGATCTACTTTGATTAAAGACTAGTTTTTTTATGAAGAAGAAAGAATTATTGATACACCAATTTAAGAAAATTAAAAGAAATATGACTGATAAACAACTAAACTGTGTAGAAAGATATCATAATTCAATCACATGAAAATAAACATTGATTGTTTATATAATGTGATGGAAGAAAATATTGGATTATAAACACAATCAATCTTTGTTAATCTTAAAATTATTTTTAATTATCTATATAGGAATAAATAACAGTACAGTCATAAATACAATACAAAGAAAAATAGTTATAATATGAAAAAAAATTTTTACTCTTTAGAAGGAAAATGTCAAAAAATTATTTCAAATTTAAAAAAGAAACTTATAATTTATAAGGATTAATGTAAAATCATAAGAAATAATAAAAATATGACAAAAAAATATATAGTTTATAAATTTTTACTTCAATTATAAATTAAATACATTTAAAAATACAATTTATTGATAATTTATACTTCTTTAAACTGTTAAAATAATTAAAAGAAGTTACTTACTTTAAACTGTTTTTCTGAAATTACTGCATATAACATGTAGATGAAAGCACTATAAGTAGCTGAGAGAATAACGTAAATAATACCTTATTATAACAAATGTTTTCGGCTAACTAAAGCCATCATCAGGTTACATATCAACACTATTAACGACAATAACGTTCTAGAACAATAATCGGTTTCAAGAACGTTCTTTTTTTAATCAAATTTAAAACTCAAATATCATACGTTATTACAAGCTATGCATACTTAATTTAATTAAAGCAATTTATCTGTGAGTATAATAATTCCTGCTAATTGACCAGTTATAATTAATTAATTAAATATTATTATATTAAATTTAATAATTTAATATAATTTGGACTAAAATATGTCATGATCTGTTAATTAATGATTAAACTATAATTTTGATTAATTATTTAAAATAAAAGTTTGTCATAGTCCAGAATCAAACTAGAAACTTTGGGATAATGCACAAATGTCTTATTAGTTAGATTATCATAGCATCAGACAGTTCTATTTAAAATAGATTATATAACAATTAAACAAATATTGAATTGAACAATAATCATTGTTCCCAACTAAGCTGAACAATATGGTTACAAGCCTTTGTGTCAAAGTTAGGCAGAACTAAGTCATATTCAATCCAATATCAACAAACTCTAATGGGAAATCCATGAATCCAAACAATCAAACAAACTTTTATACTTTTTCAAGGTAATAAAAAAATTAACACACTAACAACTAACAGAGTGCAATTTATATCATTATCATTGATAAGATTGTCACTTGTCCTGCTTTTAGTAGGACAATCCTACAATTGGTAAAATATATATTACAACCTATATTGATTCTTATTAATTTTTTCTCTACTTTTACACCTTGAATTACAATCTGTAATTGTAATATTGGTTTTTAATTTTTGAATATTAATAAAAATTACTAGAAAAACTAGTACTACAATTATCAATTCATACCATATATTTAAAGAAGTTAAACAGCAACTTAATTCTAAAATTGAGTAAAAATTTTTTGGTTATGAAGTGATGAAAAACAAAACAGTTAAATAATTATGAGAAGTAGAAAACTGAAAAGAAATTTAAAAAATTTTTTGAATTATGTATATCTTGTCAAAAGAGTTTGATTTTAATGAAGAATCTTTGATAGAAAAATTGAAATAGATAAAATATTAATTAAATGATAAAGTTTTGCCTATTTTACAGAAATTAGAGAACTTAAATATTCTTGCTTAAAACTTTGACAAGATTTCTGAGAAAATTGCATTTATCAATGAAAATTTAAAACATTTTACCAATACAATCTGACTGTCTAAAAACTGCACATCTCTTGATAGATGGCATATTACAGTAAGACCCTGCTTAACGCTGTTTCGATATAACACGGTTTTTTTCGAATTCAATATTTTTTGTTTTGATTCACTTTGACGTGGTTTTTCAAACCATTATACTCACATAAATCCAAAATCACATGAAGACGAGAAAGTTTGTGTTTCTGAAAATGAAAAGCAAAAGAAACTTGCAACAGATTTTCTCAAAACAAGTTTAGTCACTATTACGGAAATTATGTATCAGTTTTTTAATAGAAGTTCAAAGACAAGATGAAGTGTCATGGATTGCAATGTCCGGCTATCAACAATTATTTATTGAATGAAAGAGAAAAAGGTAAACAATGTTAAATGACTTTTAATTAATGAAAAACAAAAAAATATCAAATGAGGAAGAACCTTTCTCATCACAAACATAAATTATTTATTCAAATATATTTAGGTATAATCACCTCTACATTCGAAGGTTTCCTGTACAGTCCTGCTAATTACTAGAAATTTCTGAGAAAATTGCTTAAACTATTTTGAAAATGCAAAACAGATAAAATCTTATTAAAATATTCCAAGAATGACCAAAAACATAAGTTTTAGCATTGAGAATTTAATTTAATAATGATTTATAATTGTATATGATTATAATTGTAAAGATGATGACAATGATAATGTCAATATATAAATAAATATTATAAGAATCCCCAACTTTTGTC
The DNA here is from genome assembly GCA_000484575.1 of Olivierus martensii. Lineage (NCBI taxonomy): Eukaryota > Metazoa > Arthropoda > Arachnida > Scorpiones > Buthidae > Olivierus > Olivierus martensii. The sequence goes on from AYEL01057624.1 coordinate 11,365, forward strand.
ATCTTAATTTATGTTGTTACACATTTTTGTTTTCTCAGATCAAATTTATTAATCAAAGTAAAAAAATTCATCTCTACTTTCTATTATATTGCTCTTATGTCATCAATAAATCGATATCTAAGGTGCAAATAATTTGCATCTCACATACCTATATGCTGTCCTGCCTGCCAACAACACCTGTCTAATCCAGTCCATTGATCTAGGACAGGGGTGGCAAACCTTTTTAAAGGTGCATGCCAAAATTGGCTAAATGTTTGTAAAAACTACTTCTCATGTACCAATTTGAATTTTAGACAATACAGTAGGTTCCTGAATAACCAGAATATTAGGGAAAAATTCCCCTGGATAATCATTTCCTTGGATAATCTGCAAAATATTCAAAAAAATCAGAATTATGGACAATATGAATTTAATATTAAAAAAATAAATAAATTGTATACATGCATATATTCAAATAATCTTTGATTTATTGAAAAAGGAAACAAGAAATTTGTTTTTTTTTTTTTCTGTAAGAAATAATTTGAAATATTTGTAATTTTAGTTTGATTCTAATTTTGATTGTCAATTAACTAAGATATAACAGAGAAACAAATCTAGAATACTTAAAATCTTTCAGATATCACATCTAAGATAAAACATTGATAATTCTCAATCCAGATAATCTAATCCTGAATAAGTGGGAGTATACTGTATATTAGATCTAACTTTAATGAGACCAAAATATTTTTCAATATGTTACTTTGAGCATGCATAGGTTTGCCATCCCTCATCTAGGATACAGATTCAATCTTAGAGCATCTGGTTGAAATGCCAAACTGTATCTGCTGATATATAGTGAAGAATGAATCATATAGGCAGAAGAGTTGCATTTCATCATGGAGAATTTGGGATCAGTTCTAGGTCATATATCTCCAGAATTTTTCAAGATAATCTGGGCCTGGCTTGTTGAATCTCATTCTTCACCTCATAGTTGACCTTACTACAGATATGCAAACTGTGGTGAATCAATTGCAATTTAGTTTAGTTATATCTGATAGAAAAGAACATAAAACAAAAAGAGAAAATCTCAATATAGGTGTGAGTGATCTATAACAGACATGGACAAAATTTGCTGACAAAACAACAAAGTGCATTAGAAAAAAGTGTCTCGGTTTTGCTTCACTGATATTCAAAGCTCAAATGCCAGTCCAAAAGTCAATTCTGTTACCTAGACAATAAAGAAACCCCAATATTATGGCAACAAACTTTATTGGGAAACTGTTTTTGAGATACTGTGAAGAAAGAGCTAAAATTTGAGGATCTTATTGAAATTCAAAAGCAAAGTATGCTTGAAGAATCTAATTTTAACCTGAGCCTACAGATAAGATCATGATGATTTGAAAATTGAAGGGGCTTGAACTCATAGAAGCAGCATTGATATTCTTTAGGAAGATTGATTCAGGTGATTGAGTAGCAATAATAAAGTAAGGAATAAAGCAAATGCTTGCTTCCTTTTAGGAGATTCCGAGAGAGATGAGGTATTTATCTTGCAAGGTTCAGTACTTGATTTCCTTAAGCAATGGTAAAAGACTTATCATAATTTCTATTATTGAATATTAGTGATTATCCAGATACTCTGACTAAAATTCAAAAAACAATGCCTACAAATTAATCAAACCAACAAGCCAAACTTCCCCTGGCGGATAAAGTTTTAAGTTATATTTATAGATTAATTATTATTTTCGAATTAAAGCTATGGTGCCACCATCTAATTGAGTTAATAATTAGAATAAATTGTCCGTTGTTTATAATTGAAACAATGCCTATTTCTCCTTAAACTTTAGTGAATCTTTCATAAGTACAGATTGAAAATATCTGATTTTCTTTTTCAAAATTTTTGATCTGAAACCAAATACTACATTTTAACATTATATTTATACAAAAGCAATCTCAATTTAAAAACAAATTCATAAATCTACCTGCTTTCTTAGAAAATCATATAAATAACAAGCACTATTAGTAGGAAACAGTTTTTTATTTATGTAAAACATTTTTGATCTTTCTTATTGATCCTCATCAGTACATGAATAACTATTCATATAAATGCTATGAAACATGTTATTTATATGAATCTCAATTTATATTGTCTCAAATAACTTTGCTGATCTCGGTCCCATCTGTAATGTAACTTTGGGGATTCTTATATATAAATATGTTAAATAAGTAAATAAAACAGCACTAAAAAGCAAGTATAAGTTTTTTAATTGGTATAACGTTTTCGGGCAATAACTGCCCCTCTTCAGTACCTTACAATAAGCATAAAGTTTAAACGGAACATTCCAGAATAGTTAAACGTTATTTGGATAACGTTTAACTAACATCCAAATAACGGAACATTCCAGAATAGTTAACGTCCAAATAACGTTTAACTATTCTGGAATGTTCCGTTTAAACTTTATGCTTATTGTGTACTGAAGAGGGGCAATTATTGCCCGAAAACGTTATACCAATTAAAAAACTTATACTTGCTTTTTAGTGCTGTTTTATTTACTTATTTAAGAAACTAAGCAAGTAGTTTACTTTATTATAAATATGTTATTTTCAATAAAATAAAACATACTTTATGATTTTTTAATTTATAATTGTCCTACTTTATGCTTTTTAAAATATGACAACACTAGCCATGGTAGTATTTTATAATGTTTTTAAGGACTTTTTCATCTAACATAAACTAGTCTGGATACTTTATGATTGATGAAAATTTTTTTTTAAATCAAGAGGCTTTCATCAGAACAGAAATGACTTTTATACTATATATCATAAAATTGTAATTAATTATAAATATTATTAAAAAGTATTAATCAGCATTTACATGATATGTTAACAATAAAATGTAAAAAATTCCATAATATTTAAAAACTTTTGAAGATTTTATTACAACTATAAATAATTGTTTTTTATTTGGAAAGCACTAAATCCTATATAAAAAAAAAATTAATATTTGTTAAATGTAAATTAAATGAAATTTTATAAAATTTTCATTCATTTCACAATATTGTAAGTTTATTATTTATTAGAAAAAAAATTAAAAAAAAAAAAAAAAAAAGAGTTCTCTTGCTATTTGCTTTACAAAAAAAAAAAACAAATTTTTGATACTAGAATACTAGAAGGCAAAACTTGCATTAAACTATAATGTATACATCAGCATTACTAGTGTACACATACACACACAAGTGTGAAAATTGCATAGGAAACTTAATCAATACAATTTTAAATATTGTATTGATTAAGTTTCCTATATAAAATTCCATAAAATGTTTTGTGGTTTAAGGACTGCTTAAATAGTGCTGTATTGTCTTTGCTAATAAGTATACTCCGGTAAAAGCAGTATAAAAGAAGATACTCAATTTTAAATAGATCTGTATGATATATGGGATTGAACAGTAAGTGTAATTTTCAACTCCCTATATGCCATACAATACTGAGTTTAGTGTATTAAACTATAAATTCAAATAGCTAATTTTTATATTCTTTCTTTTTATTATTTACGTTTAGATAGCTGGTTTTTAAAGAATATATTCATATACAAGATTTATTAAATTTTATGAAGGCTTTGAATTGTTTACAATTTTTTATTCAATTTTGTCTAATTTGATGAAATACTGTAAAATTTTAATAGATATATTTTTAAAATACTTTTACTGAATCATTATAAAAAATATTTTAAATTGATTAATTATTTATGATTGAATTAAATATGAACCATTCCAATCAGTGCTGATATATTTTTTTAAATTTTCATTCATTATAGTTTGATTGAAGACCATTTTGATATTTAAGATTTTAACTATAATAAAATAAGAGAAAATATTTTATTTTGACAGTGTTAACATCTGTCAAAGATTAGTAAATCTTGTAAGTAAAATTCTTGGATAATTAAATAAGGTGACTTAGACAGTCACCTTATTTAATTATACCTGTGTCAAATTAAAATATCTGGAAATTTTTCTAAAATTTTGCCTGAAACTCCAAATTTTCTCCCTAGCATTATAATAGATTATCTGTATAAAATCTGATAAGATTTTCATGTAAACATTTCCCATTGAAACTATTTACATTGGTCAATGATGATAAAATATTTTAGATATTGTTCCTTTCAGCTCTACAAAAATCAAGAAAATCATTAAACTATCTTCAAAATTTTGAATTTTATATTTTATATAAATGATTAATATAGAATAATTGAAGTTTTATTGATAATAACTGAATTTTATTTTTTCTTTTATAAGTTTTCCAAAAATTTCTTCTCATTTCAGTAGATATATAAGGCCTACTTTGCAACAAGTCAGATCATAAATCTAGACTAATGATTCTTATAAATATTTTTAATGGTTACCATAATTTATTTGTAGTCACAGCTATTAGATTTCTATAATTTTACTATAAATGAATGAATGAATATATATACAGGATTTCCCATAATGGTTTGGACAAAATCAAACATGAATTTCTTGCAACAAAATAATTAAAACAGTTTTTATAAACATAGCCCAAAAATGCCTAATTTAACATAAATACACACATTTTACAGTAATGCTTTTTCAAAGAACATAAAGGGAACATATTTATTTAATAAAATAAATTTTAAAAACTTAAAATTGACATTATAGTCCAAAATGGAAAAATGTAAGAAAATGTTAAACTACATGGTCAATTTTTTTTTAATTTTATTTTATTGATCAGATATATGTTTCCTTTACTATCTTTGAAAAAGCACTTCTATGAAATGTGCATATTTCTCTTAACTATAATGATTTTGGGCCTATTTTTAAAAGAACTTTTTTCATTATTTTGATGCAAGAAATTTGTTGTTTGATTTCATCCCAACAATTACAGGATACCCTAAATATATGAAGTTCTCTCCTCAATATTTGCAAAGGATATGTTCCATATGATACTCTTACAGAAGTAAAAATTTGCAATAACTATTTTAACTTTCTTTGATTTTACTATTTCCATTTAATATGCAATCTTAATATTGCTACATGCTTAACACTGAATTTGAAATTAAAATATTCATCAAGTCTAAAAAAGTAAATAAACGAGAAAACAACAATAAAAATAAAATTTTATATATATAGCAAATTAAATCAACATATGAAAATACATATAAAAAGATTAAATTAATGCTTATTTATGAAAATTAAAAGGAACTTTAAAAACATCAATAGTTTTGTCAAAAATGCACACAAAAAACAAAGCTCTAAACAGGATAAATACTTTATTACAGAGAATGCGTTTTCGACCTTATCAGTAGGTCAACTTCAGCTGCAATGAATATACAGAATGGAGAGAAGAAACCCCCTACAAAAATAAACATGCTCAGGGTTTCTTCTCTCCATTCTGTATATTCATTATACAGAATGGAGAGAAGAAACCCCCTACAAAAATAAACAACTACAAAATGACATAATAAGAGACGTCACACAAACACTTATACATTACTACTACAAATTCCACTGCTACCAAACAATAATAAAAAAATACTAAAAATAATAATATTAATGTTACAACATAATAAAGTAAAAATCAGAAGCGATATTAATAAAAATACAACAGTATAGACACTTGGTCAGGGAATGCATAATGTCATCAATTTCGTCCAACTCTTTAGATGAGCAGCACTAACAACAAACTGTGACAACGGCAGCACATTTCCAATTATAACCCACACTATCTCCATGTCAAAGAGAAGCAATGTGGATCATTAAAATTTAAAACATGCTCATATTTATTTAATTTATTTACTTGAAGCAGCTCTGCTGCATTCTGCAAGAATTATAAGCGATTATTTAAATTCTGTGTTTCCAAATAGTTGGATTGGAAGATATGGCCCTGTACATTGGCCCGCAAGATCTCCTGATCTATCACCTTTAGATTTTTTCTTTTGGGGTTATGTAAAATCTGTAGTATTTAAAGAAGAATGCACATCTCTATCAGAACTGAAACATAGAATATTAACTGCGTGCGAGGAAATTACACCACAACAACTCTCCAACGCACGTACAGAATTTGAAAATCGTGTAGCGTATTGTTTGGCTGTAAATGGATTACATTTTGAACATTTATTGTAAGGAGTGTTATCATATTGTTTGGATGCAAATGGATTACATTTTGAACATTTATTGTAAGGAGTGTTATGTTAAAATGAAAACCATGTCATGTAGCGTATTGTTTGGCTGCAAATAAATTACATTTTGAACATTTATTGTAAGGAGTGTTATGTTAAAATGAAAACCATGTTTAAATATTATGTTAAAATGAAAACCGTGTTTAAATTTTTTTGTCTGTTGTACAATTACTTTGTTTTTTATTTTCTAAAAAAGAAAATTTAGATAAATACCATATTTTGCCTTAAACTTCCATTCTGTTATTGTCGAGGTTCTGTAAAGGAATACTGTATACCCCTGATTTATGATCATTTGACCTTTTACCCTTGTCATTGCGGAGTATATCAAAGATGGTGGGGGCCTCTTCAAATGGAATAATAAACATAATAATTATTCTGTTTAATTGTTCATGTTTAAATTACTAATTTTTACTTTTTTATCCTGTAAGATATTTTCGTCTTACACATTCACATTATTACAGTATTATTCGATGAAAATCGTAATAGATGTGATTTTCCTTCAAATAATTGAAATCCATGCTAGCGATGTTCCATGCATTTATCAGCACTTACATAGAATGCATCACTTGTTTCCCTCCCTATAGAAGAGCATCGATTCGTCCGTACTACGTAATGGACTTGCGCAAATAGCGATCTTTCGGACTTTAACTTTTCTATGTTCGTGGTTAGTTGTGAGACACCCTGTATAATAATCTATGAAAATCTGACTTGGGTAACAGTTCCAAAAATGTAACTTTTATATAAAAGTCAAGAAGTATTTACGAGGAGAGGCCAAAAAAGTTCTTATCCTCATCATGTTGTATTTGTTCTCTAGATTTGTAATTGTAAACAACAATAGCATGCCTTTATTTGCTATTGTAAATAAAGGCATGCTATTGCCTTTATTTACAAAACATAAAATTTTTTGTAAATAAAAAATTTACAATAGCAAAAAATTGTTTTTAATTACAAAAACAAAAAAATTTTATTTTTTGTAAATAAAAAATTTACAATAGCAAAAAATTGTTTTTAATTACAAAAACAAAATAAAATATGGAATGAGAAAATTTTTTATTTAAATCAGATAGTTCATGTAACTTAAGAAAACATAAACTTAATATGAAATTATAAAAATTAATACTAATAAGTATAAAAATTAAAAATTGTACTTGCATTTCATTACATATAATCCATTAATTTACTACAGATAGAATAGAAAGCATTTTTAATTTTCATTGCTGTCTTTGAGAATAAAATTTGTAAATAGTGTTATCAAAACTGCATTTTGTGAGTATCACATTAAATGAGGACTTACTATATATAATATTCATTATTTATAGCAATTTGATGATTTTTTTTTGTGTAATTTAAAGCAAATAGGATGGCTTTGTATTTGACATGATTTTCATACCAATAGCTGACTGACTACTACAACTGTGATATTTATGTTAAATACTTCTCATTCTATTTTTTAATTATTAATGTAGAAGATAGAAATATGAGAGTTTCAGAATAAAAAGGTAATAAATGTAAAACAGTCAGTTAAACTATCTAACACCTGGAAATTTGCACTAAAACAATAAGATGCATACTAACAGGAGTCATAAGTTTTAGCTGAAATTTAACTTTGTTAAGTTTAAAAAAACTTTCTTGTAGAGCATCGATTCGTCCGTACTACGTAATGGACTTGCGCAAATAGCAATCTTTCGAACTTAAACTTTTTTCTATGTTCGGTTATTTGTGAGACACCCTGTATATGATAAATAACTATAATACAAAAATAAATCTATAATATAGTATATGGATTAATTTGAGCATTCAACTTTTTATTGTACTGTAATGTTCTACCACCAAAAAATGCATTCTGATTAAGAATACTAAAAGAAAATAATGATATTTATAAACAATTTTAATTTAATTGATATTTTTGAAACTTACAAAAATTCGATTTGATTGAATCCATTTAAAATAATAGAAAGATGATTTTGTAATTGATGACTCCATTGAATTAATCCTGATAAAGGTGGCAAATTGTCTTCAACATCTGGTTGTCCATATATGTTTATATAATCCAATTGTTTATCATAAATAAGTTTCACTTTCTCAATATCTTTATGCATTAAAGTTATAACCTTAGACTGACAACTTTGAAATTCTTTTAAAATAACAGGTCTTTCAATCATAAATAAGAACATTTTAATTAACTGAAATGAAAATATTAATTATTTTATTTTTCATATCAAATATTCCATTCAAAATATATTGAATACTAATAAAATGATTATATTAAATAACATTAAAACTATAAATTAATGATATTTAATATCATTAATATATAGATTTTTAGTTTTATGGTACATATTTTAAACTACTATAAATTAGTAGTTTTAAACTACTAATTTGCAGTAGTTTTATAGTATCTTTAGTTTTATAGTAATAGTAGTATTAGTTTTATAGATTTAGCATCTTTAGTTTGATAGTATTAGAATAAACATCAGCAACTTTTTTCGATTCACAGCACTCTGAACAAAATGCTGAAATTTTCACAACAGGCTATCAATATTTTGGAGATTTTACCATTAAAAAATCAAATATTAAGAAAATAATTAAAAATTCAATAATTAAAATTCTAATCATTGTTTTAGTTTTAAAAATAATGCTGACTATGGATTTCAAAAATTTATTTTTATAATTTATGTTCATATTTGTTATTATTCCAATTATTGAAATGGAATAATAACAAAAAGATATAAATTATAAAAAAATTCTCTTGCCATTAATGTTTTTTATTTACAATAAATATAAAAAGAGGATAAAAATTTTTTAAATATAAACATTGTCAGAAATAAAAAGTCTTTGCTTATATAATATTATAAACCTGTGCTTGGTGACGTCTCATGATGTCCCTTCTTCAAGGTCAAATGGTTGACAAGTCCTCCCAATGTTTGAAGACATGATCTATTCTTGATCTTGATTCAAAGTGACGATGCTAGTTTCAAACATATATGAAATAGAGAAAGGAAGGATGTTTCAATTGCTTTCTTTGTGATGATGAGGTACTTCTGTTGGAGAGAGAACCAGATTGAGGCCATCTCTGCTGACAAGTGCTTCAATTCAGTCCTTTGTTATTTCTTTTCTCTGTCAACTCATTTTCTTCTCTACAATTAATTCTGTTGAATTAAATCACTTAACATAAACAGATTTCACCCAGTCCAAAAAAGATATATCAAATGACAGAAACTATTTTTCAATGTTTTTATTGAGCAATGATAAATTCTGTAGAATTAAATTGATAAGATTTTTGTCCCTTTCCAAGAATGATTTATAAAAATAAAAATTGTTCAATGATGTCTCTATAGTGGCCACCATGATTGCTTTGTTGCACAAAGCTTTTTGGTGATATCATGTGGACAGTTATATGGACAGTACAGTGTAGAAAGTTAACAAAGTAGTTCTAGTAAGGAGAGCTGTCAAGTTAGCCAGTTAGTTGAGAGTAAAAGCATGTGCTCCTGCACATGCTTTTCATCTCATCTCATTATTTTTTTTTTAAATATTTAGTTGTGCACAATATAGTAAAATAGAATATTGTTGTTGTTCTAAATGCTGTATGTGCATGAACATGGATTATTCTTTTATTGGAAGCATAATGTAACACAAATAGATTGGTGAACCAGATAGAATAGGTGGAACTCAACTTCAATCATCTGTTTGGATCCATATGGGATTTTAGTTTTGTGCTATTGGATAAATCAATGTTGTCAAAGTACTTGATCGATACGAGAGCTGACATCTTGGTAGTTCCACTCACTACCATAGAACAAGGTCATCCTTCTGCCAAACTTCAAAGTGTTCACCACAAATGGTATGGAAATACTTACTTTCAATCAGAACCTCCATAAACTATATTTAGGCCTACACTGGCTGTTCATCATCATTTCAGTTCACCATCAAATCACTGGAGCTGAATTTTATGTTATTTTTGACTATTAGTGGATATTCATCTATTAGTACCCATTCACAAATCTTTCTACCAAGAATAGTATCAACAAAGGGGGTTAACAAGTATTATGTCTGTTAATGGTAATACCAAAATCCATTGTCTTCTTGCTGAATTTCCTATGCTTACAGAAGCAGTTTCAACTGCATGTCAAATGAAGCATGATATCCAGCACTGTATACAGATCAAAGGACCAGTCATTTTATCAAAACCTCAACATTTACTGGCTGATAAATTTAAAGCAGCTAAGTGAGAGTTCAAGTAGCTCATTCAAATGGGTGTCTTTAGACCATCAAAAAGCTGTTGGGCATCTCTGCTTCATTTATAGTCCATTTACGTTAAGAAGAAAGCTGAAATAAACAAACCACATCACTGAGACATCCAACTAATCAGAAACTTTTCCACAGCTGGTTATGTAAAAAAAGATACCACTATTAATACTCTATACCTACGATTAACGTAAACTTTGAAAGAAAAATGTCTGGTGTCAGAACTAACAACATTAAAGTACTACTACTTTAATTCGAGATTTATAAGTGCCAGATAGCCTGTAAGGATTCTGGCTCGACTATTCCAAAAAAATGTCTGGTGTCAGAACTAACAACATTAAAGTACTACGACTTTAATTCGAGATTTATAAGTGCCAGATAGCCTGTAAGGATTCTGGCTCGACTATTCCGAAAAAATTGGATCCTAGTCGGTCCCTCCTAGATTTCCACGCTATTATTAATTTATTAATACTGTAGTTAAATTCGTGAACAATCTATTTGACATTAACTAGAAGAGACAGAAAACCATAATACATGGGTAAGAAGTCAAACAAAAGTTATAACATGTAATCCAAACGATAAAACAGCAGAAGTGGTCTGGACTGGACTGGACATATTATAAGAATAAATTCTAATAGATGGACAACTAAAATAATTTACTGGATACTAAGGGATAAAAAACGACCATGAAAGAGACCACATTAAAGATGGAGAGATGAGATTGTTAATTTTACATCAAGGCATTGGAACAGAGAGGCTGTAGACAGAAAGAACTGGAAATCGCTTGGAGAGGCCTTCATCCTGCAGTGGATTGATATTGGTTGATAATGATGATGATTACATTAAATTAACATAACAATATACAGACTAGATAACAAAACAAATACATATATCATTAAAAATAAAATATCATGAATCGGGGGAAATTGACCAACTTTTTTTTTCTAACCCTATAACTCATATTAAATTTGAACATTTTTATTTCATATTTTTTTGTACTTAAACTTACAAGTGTTTAGCATATATGACTCAATCAAAAACTTTGAAATAACAATCGGATCATGATTTATAATTTTTTTAAAAAGTTACAATTACGGTAAGAATACTTGGAAACATAAGTATTCTTAGGTGGGCTAGATCAGTTTGCAGACTCCTGATCTAGCTAAATCATCAAATTTAATAAACGTCATTTACTGTCATTTAATAAATTTTCTGGAGTTACTATAATAATTATGACATTATGAATAATCAGATTTTTAACAAACACTGCAAAATTAATAATACGACACTAGTTATTTAGTCCTGGGTATCATTTCACTGTTACTTATAAAACAGAAAAATAATATCATCATATGAACTTCATCGATAAATCGAATGTCCTTATTCGTCATTCATCGATATCTCTACGTAGGTGATTGAAGACTTTATTAAAAGAAAGAGAACGTATTTATAGGTTTAATCCTTTGAAGAAATATAGGAAAACATGGAGAAAAGGGGAAAAAAGATCCTGCCAGAACAAGTATGGTAGGCCCATAGTTTGAAAAAGTGCATTCTTCAGACTCATCTTACGATATATAAGTAAAACGGTGGGATGAATTTCCTTCATTCAAAGTGGAGACGGCTGAAGAATGCACTTTTTCCCAACAACCGATCTGTGATCTTTAATCATTTCGCATTTACGTGAAGCACATATTTTTTCTACTCTTATTTTTCTGCCGAATATTTACTGCATCTTAATCGCTCTGGTTTTTATCATTTAAACCTTATCAAAAATATTTTAATTATTTTGTATTTTTATCAGTTGCTATATTTTACGTAACTTACGGTTTCTTTTGAAATAGTTCCTAGATATATCCTCATATAATATTTAGCTAGTTTTTGGTTTCTTATGTACTTCTATTGAACAAAACCGCATGTTGTTATTTAAGATCGTGTATTATGTTTAATCTTAACTATAAACATCAAAGTTATTCTTATTTTGTTATAATTTTGAAGGTAAATGTGAATGATTATTGCATATGTCATGATTATATTATAAAAGATTTAATGCGATCCGAGTAATATCGTAAACTCTGTGTCATTATTTTCACTTCATTTAATATACAGTACTGTAATAATAAATAAACCTTTAAATTCTTGTTTACGATACGAAGTTTAGATTAAATAATAAATGCTATTAATGCTATGAGTGATAATTATCCGGGATGCGATTTATTTTAGTTGTTGGATGCTAAATGTATATCATTTGGAAGCAGAAATTTTAAGATGGTGATTGAACCTTTAATAATCAGTTAATTATTCCATGACTGGCGATCGAATGTTAATAATTAGATCTTTTACAGAATAGCAAGGACAATTTTTTCTATTCTAGTTCCTTTTCCTAGATGAAAATCATTTTAAGTGATTAAAATATTTGACTTTTTTTACATGAATTGTTACATTATACATTATTTTTTAAGAATTAAATTTTTACACTTATGTTTTTGATAAAATTATTTCTTAATTTCGTTGGTTCTATCAAATTCCTATTAAATAATATTCTGGAATGTTATTATTTTGCTAGTCTAGTTTACTTTTACAATCGTTTGTACATCGTTGATACATTTTCGACTTTATAGTCTGCTTTCGGAAAGAAATGGAAGCTTATAAGATTAGGCCAATGTCTGTCTATGTATCCCCACTAATAATTCTTGAATTAATTATCATATTTTCATGAAAATTGATAGTGATGTTCTGCCATTAAAGAACACTTCGACACTGCATTCTTTAATCCTGTAGGATAGAATTTTATTTTTATTAAAATTTTAGTTTATATTAATGTCAACAGATGGCGTTAAGTGTTTGCAGTTTATGGCTTACTTGATTTCGTAATAAAGCGCCCCTATCTCAATGGCTACGTTCAGCAGACTCAACGGTTCTAAGGTTAGGTTAGGTTAGTTTTATTACGCCGCCATATCCTCATGGGATATTCTGTATCTGGCGGCGGCCATTTATAGCTCCCATCACAGGCTGGCCAGCACCCATGATGGGGTCAACCGGATGGTTGAAGGATGGGTTCAACAGGCCGGGCCCGGACCCCTCCTGAAAAATTGGAGGTGTGAGACCCGGATTTGAACCCGGATCCTCCAGGGTGGTAAGCCAAAGCTTTACCACGCGGCCATCCGGCCGACGACGGTTCTAAGTGAGCAGATGAATTCTAGCGGTAACGGTTGGCGTATCTGCTGAACGACAAGTAGCAAGAGGGGGCGCGATTATTGAAAGAAAATGAAGCCCGTTGTAAACACCATTAGATATGTATACTTCATATATTATCATTTGTTCCTTTGGATTAATAACATCCACGGGCGCAGCCATCTTGAAATAACTCAACATGTTAGATAGTAGCGTAAATGAAATCCGTTACCAAACGTGACATCACTCAATCAACAAGTTAGATAGTAGCGCTACCTTGAAGAAGTGTTTAGCAGAAAAGCTCAATTGTTTCACAACAGTTGAGTCTGCTGAAAGCAACCATTATCTATCATAATATCGCAGTCATTATCTATCGACGTGACATAAAAGTGACATAACAGTAAATGACATCACAGAACTACGCTAATTTATGACGTCATGATGACATGAAAATCATCACGTTGACGTCATCGTGACATCTATGTTGGTAAAATTAGAAAAACAAACTCAATGAACTCCAAATGCTAAATAAATGACAATTTTAGGAAGAAGGCAATTTTATTTGTTTAAGATTAATTTCGTGATATAACAAAAGACATATTAAACAATAAATTAACTTTATTTTGTTATTATTGTTTATAAAATTATTTTTCCTGACATATCAATTTTACAAATTTTATTAAAATTATGTCGAACAAAAAATCTGGTGCAAATGCTACAATGCATAAAAGCATTGACTCGAGTGAGATTATAAGATTTAATTACAGTTTATTAGAATTATTTTAAGCAACTATTATTTAATTTTGTTTTATTTTCTGATTCAGAAAAAAATTGTCAAGTATGTAATAGCAATCAGTGTCTTGCTGAATATCCAGTATGCAGTTCCTGTTACGCATTCTTTGAGAAATCTGTAAGAAACGTATCGCTTGTTTTTTGTTCTTGTTCAGGAAGTTACGACATGAGACTTGTCAACATTAATAGTTGTGATTTTTGTAGATTGAGTAAATGTTATTGGGTTGGAATGGATTCTTTAATGGCTAATGGTGAGTAATTATTATTGTTGTTTTTATTAGCGTTTGGGATTGAAGCTAGGCATTTCTTAATATAAATATAGGCCTACATTAATGGTTTCCACATTGAGGTACCATACCAATCTAACAGTGTTTCTGATTGCTAAATGCTGTAATTCATAAATTTACGTTTTATTCTACGACTACTAGACATTAATGTTTCTAGATTGAGTTCAAGCTAATTCTAATGTAAGCAGACAGCTGGAACTCAAGATTAAGATTTAATGTTCTTAAATCAAAAATTGGATCTATTTTTGCAAATTAAATTGAGCATTAAGAATTTGTTCATAATATTCTAATTGTATCTAAATAAAACCTTTCGTTATAGAAGTGGAACATTAGTTCAGAGTTAAATATATATAAAAATCTGAAACAAAACCATTCAAAAATATAATTTCTTTTTGAGCTTTTGTTCCTTTAAAAAAAAAAACACAGCAATCGGATATTAATTGCTGGACCTGCTAATCCAGTGATCAGAAATTTGTAAAAAATAATCTTACTTGTTAGACTGATTGTAATTGATCAGAACTATCAGAGATTCAATAACTTGATCATAAATATTGGGTAACGCCACATCTGCATCCCAGTGATCATCGCACTGCTGTCCACCACATATAGCAGTTTTGATAGATAATGACAATAATTATCTATTAATTCTTTAAAAAATAATATGAAATAAAAGAACAAAATGAAATAGTATGTTATCTATATTGTTTTCATATTTAAATCATAAGTTTTTCAATATAGGAAGGCTCGATGAAATATGATACTTTTGCAGTAATTTGTTTAAAGCAATAATAAAATTATATTCATAAATGTCAATAGCAATTTAAAATTGAACTTTATAATATATGCTAAACTTAAATAGAAAATGTATCATAAATCTATGTATCATAAATCAAGTGGAAAATGTATCATAAATCTATGTGGTGCTTAACGAGTTAGAAACATATTACAAGACGGAAGAAATTCCGTTAAGAATATTGTGATATAACCAACTTTTATTTCAGAAATTCTTATATAAGTATCTTATATTTTTAAGGGTAAACTATTTTAAAAACTCTTCGCCTTATATACAGAGTAATACAGTATATTTTATTCCGTATTAAGAATATAATTAATATAATTTTTCCCTTCCTACTTCGGCATATCGAAAATATAACAAGCCAATAGTTAAAATTACATGACTAAACAAACTGTAAAAGTATTTAAATAATAATAAATCGAAATCTGCACTGTTTTCATATTATTTTGTACGTCAATTGGACTTGTAAAATGCTTATATACACTTAGTTGAATATTAAGGTTGATATTTATAATTTATTAATTAATGGACCTTATTCTATTTTCCGCAGTTGATATCACTTACGTAGAACAGAGAAATTTACGAATGAATCAACCTGCTCCTCCAGTATGGTATTATATTCAATATTTAATAATTATATATGATTCCATATTTATTTAATGAAAATTATATAACAGCGCTTCTCATACTATGGGACGCGAAGCGAAATGCTGGGGTCGCAAAAATTAAATTCAAACACTTGAATTTCAGTTTATATGTAATTTCACAAACGCCCAATATTTAACGTATGACAACATATGAATTTTCAGTGTAGTTGTATATGTAATTTCACAAACGCCCAATATTTAACGTATGACAACATATGAATTTTCAGGGTAGTTGGTTGATTGTGTTCATCTTAATAAGTGTGTCAATGATTTATGTACTTGTATGTTTTATTTCATATTTAATACCTGGGGTCACGAAAAATCTCGTAATGAAAAATGGGATCATGAATGCAAAAAGTTTGAAAAGCGCAGTTATATAGCTATCTCAATAAATTCATTTGTATTTTTTCATTAATTTTCAGTTATTGGTGCCTCTTCGAATGAATTGGGAAAATACACAATATATACTTTGTTTGCA
Source organism: Olivierus martensii (assembly GCA_000484575.1). Classification (NCBI taxonomy): domain Eukaryota; kingdom Metazoa; phylum Arthropoda; class Arachnida; order Scorpiones; family Buthidae; genus Olivierus; species Olivierus martensii. Next base: position 27,950 of record AYEL01057624.1, read on the forward strand.
ATATATGGAGCAATATTATTATCAATGGCTGAATCTTTCTTCAAAATATCAATCCCAGTCTGATGTAAACAAGGTTTATAGAGCTTTATTAATCTTTATTATTTAAAAAATATCAATATTGCTATTAAATAAAAATAATTAAAATATTATTTTAGAAACTTTTAAGAGAGAGAAGCTTCTGCAGAGGAACAGCATTGCAGTTAATAGAGAGATCATATGTCGTTCATGACGTTTTGTGGCTTCATAGTTGTTTTTTTGACCCATATTCTTGTGATATTCCACTTCTGAGACCTTCAGCAATTATGATTCTTAATTTGTTAATTAATTTTAGAAGTTTTAACATTAAACTTGAAGAATTTCAGTTGCTCAAACTGAAGTTAGCTTTAAAGGATGGTAAAAATATCCTGATTTTGATTATTTCTACTCATTATTATTATTATTATTATTATTATTATTATACATAAAACACTTATTCTAGATGTTAAAACAGAAATGGATGCACACATAGGATCCAATATTTATGATGCAATAAATGCTATCGGTGATGAGTTGCTGTTGTGCTATACTAATGGAACCATACCTTTATGTAATGCTGAAGATCCTGTGTTAATTTCAGAGACACTGTAAATTTTTTACCTTGTAGTAATAGTAATTAGAAGAAAAATATATAAATTATGAGTGAAATATATGTTGCATTTATATATCTTATAAGATTTTTACAGAATTTTAAAAATTATTATTTTTTCATAATTTAGATTATTTAAATATTGTCTTTCGCCAAAGGATTTAAAATTTCCTGAACACACTATTGTTATATGTGATCAACAATAAAGAGGCATGTACGCTATTATAATTAAAGTTTTTTTATCATATTCCATTAAAAAAATATTTTTATTTTTATTTTTATTGTTAAATTTAGGCAATTCAAAATTGGAAAATGTAGGATCCTCATCATAATTTTCATCAAAATTATTTCAATAATAGACAATAGAAAATATGCAATAACAACTCTATTATTATCTGTATATTAAATTATCATCAACATTTCAGAATAAATTAATTAAACTTGAAAGAATTTTACTATTTTAATAATCAAATCTATCAAACGTCATTGTTTTTATTCTTATCTGAAATTTCAGATAATACAAATCTGCGGTTTTCTTCATACAGGAGGTGACATGCATACATCATTAACGTTTTATGATTTTATTCTGTGCTAGAATTTCTCGAATTTATGTTGACAGTTTATGTTATTTGTGTATGTTATACATTATACATTTTGTGTAAACCACAAAATGTATAATAAGCCTATAGCATTATTCATAGCATTAATTATATAACATCTTGCATCGTGAAGTTCACGAAAGAACAGATATAAATCAAAGAAAATACCGAAACCAAAAATAATATAAATCATAATACTGGTAATATTCTTACCTCTCTATATCTTCTGTATTTATTTAGAAGATACAGACCTTTGAAGGACCGGATACCTTTAAAGTATATCTGTGGAATTTTTAGATGATATATAATTAATCAAGGAAGTAGAAAAATCAATAAATATTTACTCGGAATACAAATACTGTAATTAATATTAAGAAAGTTTATTACTGTTAATAGTTCCGGAAAGAACTAATCATCTATTTTCCAAACGTGTCCTTTATTTTGGAATGATTAAAATTAAGAGATTAAAGTATCCATCAAAACCATCTTTAGTGACATTCCCTGTATGTTGAATCCTATAAAAATCTATTAAATACTTCAGTAATCTTATTTTCAATATTACAGTAAGATCCTTTTTTGCATATTTACGTCCCTTTCCAGTCAGTGAGATTACTAAGAGACGGGGCTAGTTCCAACCACGGGAAGAACCCACACCCGTGAAGAGTGCCGCATGGTGAAGGACGGGGGATCACTGAGCCGGGACGAACACCCCGAAAAACTTTTCAGAAGATACGAGACCCAGGATACAAACCGATTCTCCTACGTGGTACGCCAATAGCATTACCACTCGGCCATCTGGCCACAGTAAGACTCCGTTTAACACGAGGGGTACGTTTAAAAAAAGCGCTAAATGAAATAAAAGTTGAATGAGGTCATCTTAACACGTAAATAATGGGAATAGGTGAAATAGGACAGTGAATAAAAAAATATATATCAGTTTTTTATTTTGTAACATATTACTATTGTGTTACATTAATTATAGACATTTTTTATTGCTAATATTGATTTGTATTCAAGGAAAATTTAAAATATTCAAGTAAATAATTTGTCTGTGATGAAGAAGGTTCTTCCTCATCTGACACTGTTTGACACTGTTTTTTCATTAAGAAGTCAACGAACGTCGTTTGTTTTTCTTCTTTCGTTCAGCAAGCAATTGTCGATAGCAAGACATCGTATTGCCTTTGAACTTCTATCAAAGTTTTGATCATTTTATATGAACTGATCCATAATTTCTGTAATAGTGGCTGAACTTGTTTTGAGAAAATCCGTTGCAAATTCCTTTTGCTCCTCATCTTCAGAAACACTAAGACCGGATACCTTTAAAGTATATCTGTGGAATTTTAGATGATATATAATTAATCAAGGAAGTAGAAAAATCAATAAATATTTACTCGGAATAATATAGAATTCGAAAACACTGCGTTATATCGAAACAACGTTAACCGAAGCAGCGTTAAGCGAGGTCTTACTGTATATTAATGTAGTTATGTAGTTAATATTATTACTATTATATACTATCTATCAGGACCGCCGAGAGAAATTTTCGGTCCCGTGACAAGTCTGTGGTAGGCCCCACTTAAAAAAGTACATCACTTTGGTTTAATAAAAAAAGTCATATAAAATATTAAACATTTAAAAAATGAGGCCGGATGGCCGCGTGGTAACGCTATGGCTTACAACCCTGGAGGATCAGGGACCCACATCTCCAGTTTTTCAGGAGGGGTCCGGGCCCGGTCCGTTGAACCCCATTCCTCAACCATCCGGTTGACCCCATCATGGATATTGGCCAGCTTATGATGGGCTCTATAAATGGCCGCCGCCAAATAAAGAATATCCCATGAGGATATGGCGGTTTAATCTAACTACATAACCTAACCTAACCTATTTAAAAAATGTACAATAAATTCAAAATTCGATACATTATATACCATATAAAATACAGACATTAAATAAAAAGAGAATTTTTCAATTTTTATGGCCTCATCTGAAATTTTTATTGAGGCAATAAAAATTTAAAAACCTTCGTCATCAAAATACTGTTATATATAAAATATTTTATTTTGGCACGATTACTTTGGATGATAGACAGTGAGTTTGGGCAGGGACCTGCGAAGTATCAGACATGTTATGTGACACGTTGGGGCTCGATGGTCAGCCCTTTTCGATGCCGGCCCCGTGAAAAAAGTCTCAGGTGTCATACCCTCTGGCGGCCCAGCTATTTATATATAAAACGCTTACAGACTATGTATGTATGTACTATACTGTGTATTTGTATGTATGAATATATGGCTGCAAGAATTTGAGAACTTTTCTTTGTCCCAGAAAGCTGAAATTTGGAAATGTTATAGTGGGACTACTGAAATGGTTTGGAAAAAATATGGCTAATCAAAAAGGCGAAAAAGAGGGAAGATAAATTTCTAACGTTTATTTGATAGCTTAAAAATCGTTACAGTATTTCTCGCCCATTTGAGTGTTTCATGCTGAGAGTATCCCTTCACATATTTATTTTTATATTAGAAACAGCCAAAGCACAGGAGAGCTCCTTACCATTCAAAGAGTATACAAAGGGGCTCTCTTCACATATTGGTTGACAAGGAGGTCACAAATCTGGCGTCTCTCAAACTTGACTCTTTTTTAATATTAGTCCTAAATTTACAAAAATCTGTATATTGGGGTTTTTGGGATTATAGAATAGAAATCTGATGATAATTTTTCGAATTCAAAATGGCGGAACCACTACGGAAGCCAGAAATTCAGGCTTCACCGCTCGAGTTTACAAAAACTCCAGAAATGCTTTGGGAAGCTCGAGCTACCCGAGCTTTTTCCATAAAAATTATTACCTAATTATATTTTATAGTTTAATAATCGCTAGTCAATAATTGTGGTAGTAAATGTCTGCAGGTTGATTTTGTTTCGTCAACATTTGCCTGGACAAAATGCACCAAAATATAATATTCATGAAAACAAAAGCACAAAAAAATGCAAACAACATTACAACAAATCAAACAATACTTGTAAAATGCAAACAACATTAACAAATAATGAAATATAATACTTATATTTTGTAAAGGGTACGATAAACCCAAATAAAACCGAATCAAGTAACAACAGCAATAATTCGGTCAGCAGACATAAACGTAGAAAATAGTTCATAAAAATGACGCAAAAGTGCATACTATATCGTATATTCCTGTACGATTAATCTATATTCGTTAATTTTATAGTAACTGAATTAAAATGAATTGTTTCTCGGATTCCATGTTAATTACAGTCGATTCTCGCTATTTGCGGTAGTTAATTCTACGCGAATACTGAAATAACGAATAGTGAACCATTATGTCTATGGCAAAAATAGAGTTAACTCAATTTTAAATTAATAAAATAAATTCAATTTTAGAAATGCTTGGCGGGCCGCATAAACATGAAGGTTCGCAGGAACCCTGCGAACCTTTCTTCCCAACATTTTCATACTTGGTTTATGTGTGTTTTTCTGTTTCCAGACAACGTTTAAATATGTATTACATTACTGACAAATAATGACAGTATATGCAGTTTATAGCACTATAGCCTATATAGCAGGGATGAGCAACACGCGGCCCGTTAAACATGTTTATGCGGCCCGCCAAGCATTTTGTTTATTTAAATATTTTCCACTGCATGAAATGCAGAGGAAGAAGATGGAATTTGTGTAATTTATTTTTAATTTTAACTACTCTACAGAAAAAAATATATTCGATTAATACAGTTCGAAAATATATAATTATAAAAAAGATATATAAGTTCTTTGATCGATGAAGAATGAAGCAATGTTGTTGAAAAAATTCTATTAAAAATTTAATATTTAATACGGTTACGAATAAAATACTTAAATATTCGTGAGAAACAATATAATACTAAATGAAGATTTATGTTCACAATCAGTTTCTTGTAATTTCATTAGGACAATTATAAATTCATTGTTTACTGCTTATTTAAGTCAAATTAGAAACTCGCAAGTAAACAATGAAAAAATATAATACTAATTCTGTAAACTTAATGAATTTATAAATATAACAAGAACTAAATTGCCTATTTTCTGAAAGTGTTATTTATTTTCCATTTATTTAGCATTTTGAATCCGTTGGAATGTTACAATGGACCAAACTAAGGCCCCTAGGGGCTCTAGACCAAACGACCACGTGACGTCACTGTTGTTACGTCATTAGGATGTCATATATTACCGGATTCGGTGACTTTATCCATTGTTACATCGCGATGATATCTCAGTTCCGTCGTAACGCCATTCAAATCAGATAAAGCCAAGGATGAGTAAGTCATATGTTACTCCTACACTATTAACCCTTGTCGCCATCTATTAACGATAATATAAGCTAAAATTTTGATAAAAATGAAATTATACATCTGCAGGATAAAACGATTCTGTAGGATTAAAGGATGCCGCGTCGAAGTGTGTCTAAATAGTAAATCATCCTGAATTTCATGAAAATCTACTAATTAATTCAATAATTAATTCAGAGGACACAGACAGACACGGCCTGATCTTAAAAGCCTCTACTTTCTTCAGAAAATAAGCAAATAATGAAATGATATCTATTGTTAAATAGATATTAGAGAAATTTGGATCTATTGTAGTTTCAGTGTTATATCATCTCTAATACTGTACAACATGCAAACGATATTATTACATAACAATCATCGTTACTATTTCCTATTGAAAGTGCAATACCACCTCTACTCAAAGCCTGATTGCAATGACATATATTTTCCGTGACGTCATCATTCGAAGGCCATTCTATTAGAAGATTCTATTTAGAATTTCTTCTAAGTACAATCTTCTAATAGAATCATTTTCTTCTAATAGAATTTGTTGATAAAGGTAATTAAAGTTATAAGTTGTGTATTAAAATTACAAAATAATTTTAGTTCTGTTATGTCGTATAAGTGCTACGTTTCTTTCTGTCGTGGGAATTATCGAAATGATCCAAACGTTAGCGCATATTCATTTCCAAAAGACAAAGAGTTATATAAAAAATGGATTTCAGTTATCCAAAGACGTGATTTTATTCCAACACGAAATATTAAGGTAAAAAAATCTTTTATTGAATAAAGATAGTATACTGTGATTTTTTTTCCTAGTGCATTTTAATTAATTTTTTAATTTTTTGTATATGAAGGTATGTGAATTGCATTTCTCATCATCTGACTTTGACTGAATCACCAGTCAAATACGGCAGTAAAGTTTTGTTGTCAGTCAAATACTGGCAAAAAAAATGAAACCCTTTGCGGATGGAGAGATGATAAAAGAATGTCTGACTGCTGTTGCAGAAATAGCATTTCCTGATAAAATAAATATTATTTCAAACATTAGTTTATCAAGATTCACCATTGCAAGGAGAATTGAAGACTTGTCCGAGAACATAGCAACAACGCTTCGTGAACGCATTGCAAAATTCGAACATTACTCTGAAGGATTTAAATGAAGCCATAATATTGACTAAATTGTAAAATTTATTCAAAAATAGACTGCCCACAGACAATGCAAATAGACGCCATCTGTTGATTAAATTATTAAATTCTGTAGAATTTTTGGATTGTTTGTAATGGTTGAACAATGATTGTTATATAAATTACTAAACAGATGAGTATTATAAATTGAACAATCTCAGAAAATTATGAAAGTTGTACTTTTCTACCATTTTGGAAGATTACTTCACACAAATATACAAACAAATCAACAATCAAAAATATATCTAAGATTCTATTTAAAACTGTTGAGCAAATATTGATTCTTTGAAATTATTCTTTGCCCAGATGTAAATGCATTCTAAAAAATAACCAATTATATTAAAGAAAACGAATAATGTAACATTTGTATTCTTTAAATGAATAATTTAATCAGAATAACAAACAGTTTTGTAAAGAACAAATCGCCTATGTTCCGATGTGTCCTTTATTTTGGAATGATTAAAGATACAAGATTAAAATAAATAAAAAACTAAATCTTCAACAGTATAAATTATATGTTGCACCAATAGTTTTAGAGGGAAATATTAGAGCGTTTAATGTCTGCTATTTTTAAATTGATAAATCAGAATAATTAATTTTATTTAAAATTACAATTTAATATTCCAACAACACTACCAAGTTTTGTAAAATTTTATTAACTAGATCAAAAGTTATTAGGAAGAAATCTTCGAAGTTTGAATGTTCGATATTATTACAGTTGTAGTTAAAAAGTTATTTGATATGTCATATTAATCAGACTCAAAAATTGACTTTCTTGATAAATTCCATAAAATCAAATTACAGTAGAAGCCTCATTTAACGCGGTTCAATATACCGCGAATTCGTATTTAACGTGGAGAAGTATGTCTCCCAATAAAACTATTAATTTTTGTACAATTTTTACTTTTAAAAATTCAATGAAATAAGCCTAGGTCTTACATACGGAAAATTGATACGAAAAGTGCGTCATGGAATGTAAAAGTTCATTTTACGTATGGAAACGTCCAAGAAAATCAACTTAAATTATTTTCAACTTTTTGCGTTCCATAACATGGAAAAGCTGTGAGCAGTATGCAGCGACAACGTCATAAGGGATTATGACATCGAGGTGACAGACGAGACAGTAGAATCGAGAACAATTTATAAATGGCAGACGTAGACGAGAATGTCGCAAAGTCATAAAAATTAATGTTGAATTTTCTTTTAATAAAAGTTTTCAAGCATTTATGTTTTTATGATAAAAGACAGCCCAGTTTTAAAGATATATTACTAAAGACGACATTGTGAATTAAACAGGAAGTAAATCATGCATCAACAAGTCCTCAATATAATTGACGATTTGCATATTTTTCTGCCATCTGATGAGGAAAGATGATGATGATGAAAATGAAGTGGAAGTGAGAGACTACTTTCCATGTGTTAGAGAAGTGATATCACATACAAACAAAATAATTTCGTGGATGGAGAGACAAAGTGAATCAAAGAGTGATAATCTCCTCCGTCTTGTTAGTATAAAACAATATGCAGAAAAGAAATGCTGAGCATTATTCCATCAAACCAAACTTTCAGATTTTATTAAGACAGCGTAAAATTAAGCCTGGTATAGATTTGTACAGTGAACGATAAAGTGTAATCAGTGTACTTTTTTTTAAATTTGATGGAGTAAATTGCATAATTGGTCATTTTTATTTTCATTTTGTATTTTTAAATTACTATACGCACAGTATTTAAATTTATGTATAACAGAGATTATTTAATTTTCATTTTAATGAATTATTTTAATTTTAATTTAAAACGCCATATAAACCTACAGCGATACATAACTCCCCTTCCTGTTGAAACCATTGTATCAATTCTTATAAATAGGGTATTTTGTTAAAAATGTCAAATCCTTGGATTTCCGCGACAGCCAAAATTTTTTGTCGTTATTAATAATTTAAAAATTAATGACTACAATTAAATTAAAATTATAGTTCGTCTAAAAAGACAAAATCCACAGGTGGCACTGCAGCCTAATAATAATAGGCATCAAATAATTCCATATCAAGGATTGACTGGTCAATGTTAAAAAAACGAGGACGTCGTTTGGTTGGCTAGTTTCGCGAACACACATTAAATTCTATAGTTAATTGACTTTGCTTTAATTGGGATATGTTTGACCACCAAAACAAAGTCAATTTACTATAGAATTGAATGTACAGCTCCGGCCAAAAAGTTTGTCACATTCAACTAGGTGCTGGAAACCGGAAATCATGATCGGCTACAGTTTCCAATCCACGTACAGTGCTGACGTGTTAGACGTGTCCCAGACGCATTCAATGTAGGGGAGGTAGGTTACGCAAAGCATGGGAGGTAAATTGGCAAGACTGATCGCTCTAAAGTATTATCGCTCGCAGCATTATTTTTTATGATAAGGTAACAGATGGATTGAAACCAAACGTATTTATTACGAAAGTAATATTTGAAAACAGTTTAAATACAAGTATATCATTACAGATTTTTTAGTTATTTTGTATAAAAAAAGAAATATAATTTATGAACTGTAATAATTGGAGAGATGATCATTTTTCGCGAAATTCAAACACACAATTATGTCCCTGTTACTTAAGTGCCAGATTGACAAACATTCATAACTTTTCCTCCCGAATAAGGGCGTCTTCAATATTGGTGTCCAGCATTCAATACGTTGGAGGTGTGATTTCAAAGATTAAAAAATCTCAAAATTATTAATCAATACTCATTTTAAACATTTTATTATGTCGAAATTTTACCCGTATTGACCATTACAAAAAGTGATAGTTGTGTTTTTAATTAATTACAACGGGTTGCTAGTGCCACTCGGAGCATTTGAATAGTTAACAGGTCGCCGATTCGTATCTGTATTGGTTAAGAGGCCCGAACCCTCTCTAGCTATTGCTAAGTGTCTCTTCTAAATGTCCTACAATTTCCAATTGATTCGTAAAGTCAGATCCGCATAAAATGTAGGATGAAATTTACTGATGCTAAGCAGTCCGCAATGCTGGCTTCTGGCTGCTTAACGAACTCGTGCAGGAAAGCCCAATAAAGACAGGTTATTAAATTGTTGATGAAGTTCTTGAAGCAAACATGTAAAATAAACTTATATTGAGTGAGTATGCGGTATATATGGATGACATATAAAGAACATGGATTGACTACTCAATCGCCTATTCAATGTTAGAAAATGAGGACGTCGTTTGGTTGGCTACTTTTGCGAAGGCCGGCCAAAAAGTTTGTCACCTCACCGGATACGTTCGACTTTCTTACAATACTCGGTTTCAGTATGCAGTAGTTTCTTCGGCAACGTAGTCACTAATGTGCTGGCAGAGGGATCGTCCATTATGCAGTTCGCTAGCAACGAGGGGTAGGGTTCTGATAGCGGCGAGAGAACTATGAGGTATTTAAAATGAATATTAAAGTTTTCATAGAAAACGTGTCGGACTAATATTATGGCTTTCGTAAGAGATAATAAAAAACCATGTGCGATATGGGGAAGTGAAAATTTTCCCTGAAATACTAATCGAACAGAAGCCGAGTATTGTAAGAAAGTCGAACGTATCCGGTGAGGTGACAAACTTTTTGGCCGGAGCTGTACCTTCGCAAAAGTAGCCAACCAAACGACGTCCTCATTTTCAAACATTGAATAGGCGATTGTACTCAATCGCCTATTCAATCCATGTTCTTTATATGAGTTCATAGGAGTTTTTCGAGATATACTCCAAGATTCTAAAATTAAATCACAATATTTCTACTCATTTATATGAGCCTGTAATATCTAGTATTAATTATCTCCCCGTTTTACGTATACCGTAGTTATAAGATCAATAATCGGTTATCGAATAGTTACACAACTCCTTAAATAACCGATTTCGGGTTATAACGGAATGGCAATCCTAGTCTACAATAACGATGCATTAAATTATAGGTTTTTCCACCTCCACACGACCGGTCAGTCTGAAAGCCTATAGTCACATTCCGATATATCGCGATATAATGTAGAGTGAATTACTGTCCCCCAACAACCGCGTTAAGTGAAGCTTCTACTGTAATAGTTCAGGATGTATTAATAAGATACTACTTTAGAAATTTAAACATCCTTCATTTTTAGCCTACTTTCCGAAGGAAATGAAGGTTTATAAGATCAGGCCTCTTGAACTGATTAGCATATTTTCATGAAATTTGGTAGCGATGTTCCGCTTTTAAAGAACATTTCGAGGCCGCATCCTTTAATCCTGAAGAATCGACTAATGTGCAGGATAGAAATTCATTTTTATTACAATTTTAGTTTATATTAGTGTGGATAGATGGCGTTAAGTAGTTAGCATTGTTGAGATAACACATGGCTTTAACCACAAAGTCCCCTATCTCAATATATCACAAATAACGTACAAAACGATGAAGTCACAAAAACTCCGATAATTCATGATGTGGAAATATGTGTGACGTCACATTGACATCAAATCTCGTCATCGTAACATCTATGCTGGTAAAATTAAAACCAATGGATTCCAAAATGCTAAGTAAACAAAAATAAATGACATTATCGAAAGTAGGCAATATTACTTCTTTCTGCAACTTCTTATTTAATGATTGAATCTAAAGGGATTAAATGTTGCAGAATCGAGGTTACTTTAATGGAAGTATATCACTATAAAATTTAATAAAAAATACACTAATCTGATAAAAAAAAGCTATTTATTTTTGACATACAGACAAATAGATGGTGATCTTATAAATCTCATTTTCTTCTGAAAAGTAGGTTAATTATTAATTATAAAACGAAATTAAATTTTTAATATAAATTTATCCATTTAACATTTTTTGACAGGTGCAGTAGCTATTGAATGAGTTAATATATATTTCCGTAGAGTTTATCTACATATACATTTTAATTCTAATTCTAATACATGTAAAGACATATATTTTTCATTTTATTAAAAATAATCAGCGAGATAATCTACTTTAATAAAATAAATATCCAATTTAATAAACGATTTTTTAAACATTTCATTTCAAAATAGTTAAACCAATAAAAAATCATTCTAACTTGTAAGTAATTTTTAAGCTAATGGTTTAAACAATGACTATAATATATAATAGAAAGCTATAAATAATACTGGCGTAAGTCATAGTACAGATGTCTATGAGGAAGTTTGAAAACAACTTCAACAATCGAAGTGAATAGAAAGAATGAGGAAGTATTATATAGGAGGAAAACGAAAAAATAAACACTTTTTACTTTAACACAACTTTTTATGTCTGAACACAAGAAATAAAAGTATCAAATGAATTTTTCCATGTTAGAATTTAGATAAATTACTTTTATTGAAATTCATTGTTTTAGTTCTAAAATTTTTTTCTCATTTCATATTTTCATATTTAAACAAAACTGATATTAACGATTTTCGAATAACAAAAACTAAGTATCAAATATCAAGAGCGAAAAGATAAAGTATACAATTTATTTTATTACTAAAATTTAAAACTTTTAAATTATTTAAAAATATAGAATTTACTGCATGTATTAACTACAAAAATAAATTTTTATTGTATTTTATGAATTAGCATATCTCCAATTCAAAAAATAAATACAATAGTATCAACTTGAACTTTTATATCATACTTCAACATTCTTAATAATCAACCTTGAAATTTTTTCTTGTTATAATCATGTAAACTAAACTAATAAAAATAATTTTTATGAAAAAAAAATACAGATTGTCTTGTAATTAAAAAATTGATATTATAATTATCTAAAATTATAGATTTAATAAATTAATTAATTATCATACTGTGTATAATCTGCACTAATCTGCAGTTTAAAAAAAATTATAATATTTTACTTATTCTATTTACAATAAAGAAAAATTGATTCCTTTTTGAGAGATATTTAATTAATTTATAAAACGATTTAAGTTATTTAAATAAACATACATTAAATTTCTACAAAATGCATTTATCAGCCAAAAAAAAAACTTTCTTTGAATGCAAAGCATATTGTAAACTGATATATAATATTGCCTGTGAGTGATTATGTGTGGGATCCGAGGGCCAGGGCCCGCTAGAGAACATCAATCCACATCCGATCGTAAGTTGACAACTTTATAGTCAACATCGGATGAAGGGGTTTCTTCTCCAGCCAGGTCCAAGATATCCCACTCTCTGTCGAGCCCGAAGGAATAACAAACATTCTGCAGGTCCAAGATATTCCACTCTCTGTCGAGCCCGAAGGAATAACAAACATTCTGCAACTCGACCATATGGAGATTATATTATTGTGCAGGTGTTCGAGGAGTTTCATGAAATTATGTGACAGAGGTCAAAGTGCCAACTTTCCAGGAAAGGGAGAAATATGATTGTTTATTTTTATCAAGAGGGAGAGACTATGAATCCAGACAAAGAAAGTTCAGTCGGTTCCTGGCAGAGGTTTAAGACAGTCACCTCTTCCTCTTACTGGATAAAAAGTCAGTCGGTCTCTGCCCGTCGAGAGAGTCGGTCTTCGATTATCGAAGGAAGCAACTGAACTTCCTGCTGCAGTGAACTGATTGCATCTCGCCCGTTTCCATAACGAACTTTAAGTTCTCTAACATCCTGGTTAGACCGTGCCATTCCGACCGCCGACTCAACATTCAATTGGAAAACGAAGTACCCAATAATTCCTTCGTAATAATCGCCTAACGATCGTCTGTGTTGCTGATCTACCAGGACTAACTCCTCAGGTAGAAATAACTTTCTCGTCCTTGGAAGGAAAGACCACCTTGACGTTCCGAAGGAGAAGTGGAAAAAACTAAATTACTTTCCGAACAACCCAATAATTTTGAGTCAATGGTCGCTTATCATATATCTGCATGCTATGGTTCAACTAGAATCTTACCAAATATTTGTTGTGCATTTACTGACAATCAGCCATTCCACATTTCTTTCAATGACTGCTTTGATACATTCACTATCCTATTCTCCAAAATAGAGTAGCTTATTTCTCTAATTCATTTATCAAAGCTTATATTTGTTACGTGGTGTAATTATATAAATAATCACATCTGTTTACCGCCATTTTCTTCGAATACTGAGTTTGTGCAGCGCTGGTGAAATGCAATGTAACGAGTAGTTTCATTGGTTGGAATGAGATTGACTTATGTTATACACAAATTCTAAGCATCATGGAAAAATGATGACGTTTACTGAAAGAGAATGACTGGAGCATCGCTTAAAACATAATAATCTCTCTACTGTCTCTGTAGAAAGATTGTCTTTTCACAGAGACGATTTTTCATCTCTGTAGAGAGACTGAGACCAGCATAGACCCCCTGGTTAATTGGCAGCCATTATTGCAAAATATTGATGGTGGCTGTCAAAAGTACAATTTTCATCATAAATAATCACTGTCATAGATACAAATCATCATAAAACTGTCATAAACTCATTGCAATGCAATAGCTGTTATGGAGCCTTCTATTTAATAATTTTAACTAGAATTATATTGGGTTGTTCGATAATTAATGTCGTTTTTTTTTCATAGGTGGCGTGAACTGCATATTTCATGTAGTAGTGATTGCGTGGCCTACATTATTATAAACTGTTTTAAAGATTAGACTTGAGACTATCTTCAGTCAAAAACTGAGCGTCATTAGTAAAAAACAAGTTGGTTAAAATTAAGTTGAAAATGGACAATCAAAGAGAGCATTATCGGCATATTTTATTGTTTTACTTCCGAAAGGGCAAAAATGCGGTGCAAGCTCGGAAGAAATTATGTGAAGTTTATGGTGAGGACTGCCTTACTGAACGCCAGTGTCAGCGTTGGTTTGCTCGCTTTCGCTCTGGAAATTTTAATGTGCAAGATGCACCACATACTGGTCGTCCAACCACTACTGATGACGACAAAATAAAGGCGTTAATCGAAACTAACCGGCGTATGACAACTCGAGAGATAGCAGAGAAACTCGACATATCGAATTCAACAGTTTACTTGCACTTACAACAGCTTGGTTACATAAACAAACTGGATGTTTGGGTTCCTCACGAATTAAAGGAAATCCACCTCACCAAACGCATTAACATATGCGACTCTTTGCTGAATCGTAACCAAAACGACCCATTTCTAAAAAGAATCATAACGGGTGATGAAAAATGGATTGTTTATGATAACGTAGTACGAAAACGATCATGGACCAAGCAAAATGAGCCCCCACAATCGACATCCAAAGCCAATATTCACCAAAAGAAGATTATGCTTTCTGTGTGGTGGGATTACAAGGGTATAGTCTACTTTGAGCTGCTTCCAAGAAACCAAACTATTGATTCGAATGTCTACTGTCGTCAACTATCGAAATTGAATGAAGAAATCAAGAAAAAACGCCCCGAACTGGCCAATCGCAAAGGTGTGATGTTCCATCATGATAACGCCAGACCCCACACCTCTTTGATAACCCGTCAGAAATTAACAGAGCTCAATTGGGAACTGATGCCACATCCACCCTACAGCCCTGACTTAGCACCATCAGATTACCATTTGTTTCGCTCCCTTCAAAACCATTTGAATGGTAAAACTTTCGATTCCGATCAGGCTGTTAAAAATGAGTTGGACCACTTCTTCGCTTCTAAAAATCAAGGCTTCTTCGAACGTGGAATTTTCCAACTTACCGAAAGATGGCAAAAGGTCATCCAACAAAATGGTCAATATATCATTGATTAATGTTTGTTGTTAATATAAATAAATTCACTTTGAAAAATATGAAAAAAACGACATTAATTATCGAACAACCCACTAGAATTTAACTGACAAGGATTTATACCAAAAGTATTTTTCATTAAAGTTTATTCATTTAAGTTTATAATTTTCTTATTCCTGTCTAAAAGTCTGTTATTTTTGATTTATTAATTAGAAGACTGTACAACTTCAACTAAGCCTTCTATTTAATTTAATTTAATATAACCTAATCTAATTTAGATTTTTTGTTAACTTTTCTTTGCACATTCAGTCATATATTTTTGCATCAGAGTTTTTGACAATCTTTGTGAGAATATCAATTCTTTAAAATTTGTCACTTCTAAATCTTTAAGGATGATGGTTTTATAGAATTTAGTTATAATGAAAAATGAATTTTGAAGCTTGCTATATGAAATTTTTATGAAATAAATAAAAAGTTAGATATTATATTGATATCCACTTTTCATTTTTTCTGATTTTCATTCTATGTTAATATTAGTAACATAATATGAAATTTTTTACATTTTTTGTCATTATTAGTCTGTTTTTAAAACTATTTTAATATGTTTATAACTATTATATACTATTTTTATTATTTAAATATAGTACAAGAGAGCAAAGAACTTTATACTTTTGATTTGAATCATGTAAATATCAAACATTTAGCTACTGATTCAGTTAGAACTAAGGTAATCAAATAATATATAAATTGTGATTTAATAATTAATAATACTAAAAATTAAAATTCACTTAAAATAATTTTATTTTTGTTTTAGTTGTTTTCTCCTAAATCTTATGATCCTAAAGTATATATTCCATATATTGTGCCATGTGGTGTATGTCCTAGAGATCTAGCCATTTTAAGGTAAAATAAAACAAATATTTTGAAATAAGATTACTGTTTATCAACATTTATCTTAATCTAATTCAGATAAACAAATAAAAATATAAAAATGCTTATCAAACTAGAAATTTACTATCAAATTTTTTTACTAAATAAAAATAACTACCATTTTGCCATTTTAGAAAGATAGTTTTTTTTAATTAACTCTTATAGATTAAGTGTTATTCTTTATTAAACATTAAAACTATAAATTACAGTATAAAATTATGATTCCAATTAGAAATTTTCCATCTCCAGAAATTTAGAATGAAAAACCGTTTTATATCATCAAAATTTATTAATTATAATTATAATAATAGTTAATAAAGAATATAACTTGGTTAGTAAGATTTAATTTAAGAAAGCTATCTTTCTATAATTGTAAAATAAATTATTGAGCAAATACACAATAAAACATCTAATCAGGGAAAAAGTTTATTATATAAAATTGATATAAACTTTTCTCCTTATTAAAACTATTTGTTTTGTTATGTATTTATCAATTTTATATTAGGAAATACATCATGAATGTTATTTTTAATGCATTTCTAATATTCAAATAGAGTGTAACCTTGTTATCTCGAATCTCTTTATCTCAAAACCCTTGATATGTGGAAAATAATTTTTTCTGTACACTTTTGGCATTAAACCAATGTAATTTCAATAGTTATCTTGAAGTATTTTCTTCAAAACCTTCACTATCTCGAATTAATTTTTAAGCTACAGAAATTAAAAATATTTACAAATTTTCCTTGGCTTTCGGAGTCTAAACAAAGGATTTAAATTTAATAAAAGAATGTAAATGTGCTACCAATAACTGGATCAGGAATTTTTTGTGTATGCTCGGAATACTGAACATGCTATACAATAATTTTGTTTTCTAAATTTCACTTCTAATTGTTGATAGGTTTTTGTCAGTGTGATCATGTTTATTCAGTGATATTTTCAATCTTCAGTTTAAAAGGTGCAAAAGTATTTAGATACTAATTTTTATGGGAAAAAGAGTGTTTTATATAATATTAAAACCTATGGTATGCATTATTGACATAAAAATCTTTATTTTATATTGAACCTCGATATCTCAAAAACTCTTTATATCGAATTTTTTTTTTGTTCTCGTGAGATTCGAGATATCAAGGTTTTACTATATATATAATTTCTAATAATTTTTCTAATCTAATATTTTCTAATCTAATCTAATTTTTCTAATCTAATATAAATTTTAATCTATATATTTAAGTTGCTACTCTTTTCTTATGCAAAAGAATGATATTGTTCATAAAATTATATCTGTGAAATAGTTATACAGACTTAGACTTTTATTGTACTACATTTCATTTTAAAAAAGGAAACAAAGATACTTTTTTATTAAAGAATTAACAATTCATCCCATTGACTCAGAATAAAAAGTGAGAATCAACAGTTAGTTATATTTTGAATATTCATAAATAATTATCTTTTAAGTCATTTTAGACAAATAACAAAAATTTTTAACATAATGAAATGAGCATTTTGCATATTTTAGTTAACAGAATAAATATTTAACTTTGCTTTTTTTAGGAAATGAAATATAGTAGAGTTATCATGAATTTAAACTATCATTATTCTAACATACCAGCATATATAACATATTCACTATTTTTTAATTATACAGTCAAATCCCGATAAGATGCCCCCTATTAAGCCACCACCCTCGTTAACTGCCAAGAAATTTGGCAGAACGGATCTTCCCTATATTAATGGAATAGGCAAACTCCGATAAGACACTATCTGCCACTAGAAACGTCTAAACAAATATTTCTTTTGGTATTATATTTGTTCTCGTCAGGGCTGGATTTACCAATAGGCCAAATAGGCCACATCATAGGGCCCCAAAACTATCAATCAGTTTTCAACTTTTATAAACTTTTCAAAAGAAAAAATAGGTTTTATTAAAGTGCTAGATAAAAAGTAAAATTTTAAAGGCTCCTTATAAGTTATAAGGAATAATAATAAGGTTATAAGGAGCCTTTAAAATTAGATGTAGCTGATTTGAATTTTTAGGGGCCCAAAGTCTTGCTCATCCTAGAGCTCTCAAAAATGCAAATCTGGCTCTGGTTCTCATTAATCTGCCAGGGGCATGTAAGGTGACTTAATCCTGAAGTTCACCAGTATTGTATATATATTATTAGAAGCTCTCTGGATTTATTTTAACTAGTGGGTGGGAGAGTTGGAGTTAACGGTTAATCATGTGTCTCTTTAAGTCTGGTTCACATTTAGGTTGTAGAAAATTTAAGATTGTAAGAACCAAATCATTTCCATCGTTTATTGCATGCCAATCAAATAAGGATATTGTACAGTAAACTGTGCATATTGTGTTTTGGAGAGAACTCAAAGTAGAGGATCAGAATAGCAGATGGACATGTTTTCTATATAGTACTGTACATATACAGCATTCATACTATACTATAAAGCAGGGGTGGGCAGTCCTCTGAGCTACTTAATGCAGCCCTTCAAGCTAATAGCCATAATACCAAAAATTTTAACGATAAATAAAATAAATAGAAAAAAATCACATCTGTTCTATATCTCAGCAATATAGTTTATGTAATTTTAATAATCATATGAGTAAGTTGTAGATGTCATTACAGTGTCATATTTCCAAAGATTTTAAAATGCATATTTCTCACAAAAATAGATTTAATTAATTGTTAACCAAAATAGACATCATTGCATCAGAAATCGCATAAAATACATTCAAAATCGTTTTGTCAATCAATCAACTCAATATCTTTTGTAATTTCACAGATTTTGTATTTAATATTTGTGCAATTTCCTAAACAGGTATGTTTTTAATTGTTGTTTCAAATTTAAAATGATTAAATTATAATTTTAATATATTATAAGAATTTTGACCCTGCTGAGCTTCTCTGAAAATGGCATTTCACTTTTTCGGACTGCCGGCATTATTCAAACCCATGATTCATATAATGGCCAATGAAAGTCTACTAAAAAAATTGGCTTACATTTAACTTGTCACCCCTTTTATGATATCTTAATCAACAAATGCACCCCTTAGAAAAAGCTTAGGATCTTTCTATTTTGGCTTTATAATTTTCTAAGAGAGTTTTATCATCTCATGACAGTTATTAGATTTTGGAAGATATTTTTGCTATTTTGTTTTACGCCCCTTTCCAGTCAGATAGATTACTAAAGGGCAGAATCACTTCCAACTACAGCTACACCCACATCCATGAAGGGGGCCAGATTGTGAAGTCTAGTGAAAATTTTTTTGGGGTGCCAGGCTCTGCCTGGCATCCCCAAAAAAATTTCTGGTCCCATCCCAGGAATAGGGACATGTTCCAGAACTGGTATCTAGTGAAAAAATTTTTTCACTAGACACAGCCCTAGGCTCTATTTCATTGATACGATATGGCCTTTTCTCCCAAATTTGTCCACCCCTGTTATAAAGTACAGGAATACCTTGATTATCGCAGTTATTGTTGCCACGAAAAATACCGCAATAATCGAATCTGCAGTAATCAGGATAAATAATGCATGTAAAATGGGTGATCGTTGCCAAGGATTTTTCAAATCTATTGATTAAATTTTATATGAGGTAAAAAAGAAATCTGTTAAACATGTTAATCTTTTAAGCTGATCATTACGTTTCTTCTTAATAGCTGTAGACTTGATATCATCCTTGTTTCTTTTAGCATTCATTGTAGGGGTAAATAAGAAGAGAAATAAATATCCACATGCAGATTCTCCTCTAGAGATCCCGGCGCCCCATTGTCTGTTCGGGAATATTTTTAATGGTGTTAATATGAAGCAATAAATCATCTTCAATTGTGAAAGACTTACGGATCTGATTATGACGATTTGTTGTTGGTTCTTGCAGGAGTATTGAGCGGACGGCTATGCAAAATGAATCACAATGTTGATGTTTATGAAGGCGGTTATCAGTTGATTGAATAACGGCTGCACACACAGTTTTATTGTCATCAAGTATAGGAAAGCGGGACAAGTGGTCCGCAATTGTGTTGTCAACTCCAGCTCGGTGTTTGACTTTGTAATCAAACTGTGTTAGATCGATCACATAGCGAGCAAACTTACGGTTGAATTTTTATTTTGCTAGAATATATGCAGTGGTAAAATTGTCAATTATCAATATAAATGGTTGGCCTTAGACTAGATTGAGCATTGATAAGTTTTAGATCGTCAGTCCATCCTGGATTGAGGCGATACGTGTAACTTCTTTTAACCATTGGTTAACATCGTCGAGTGGTTCGCCAGAATGATTATTATTATTATTATTATTATTATTATTATTATGATTATATGGGCAACAATAGCCACACATAATCAAACATTACTTATACAATATATAAAACTTAAAAACATTTAAGATAAAATAAAAATAAAAGAATAACATTTTTCAATTATAATTTTCAGTCTGTGTCCATCAATGTGTCAAAATGATATCAGCATTTGAAAGAATTCTATTAAAAAAAAGAGAGGAAAAAGAGAAGAACTGATTAAATATTTTCTTATAACATATAAATTAAACAATGGGTAAATTCTATCTTTCAATGGGTATTCAACTTAGAGAATCATTGTCCATATAAAAAAATATCTTCATTTATAGAAAGTTTATGTGAATATTTTCATTAACATGAAGACATACACTTGACCTTACTCAGAAGAATCACTGGCTCTGACATTTTCTAATTCTCAAGTATGCTCCATCAAGTCAGCACAAATTCTCCTTCAACAAGTGATGGACAAATAGTTAGCATCCACTAATCTTGCACAGATTTATCCCATATTAACAGATTCCACTAATGGTACCTTGGAATCATGTTACTTTTGGAAAAATTAAATATATTAGAATTACAATTTTTGCCATAAATAAGTTCTCAAAATTGTGACATAAGTCAGAAAACTATTTTTCATAACAACCTACTGAAATATTAGAGACAAGTTCTTGAACTAGATGAGTGAATTTATGTTATTTTAAAAATAAAATGAAGAACAAATCTAGCATATTAAATAAAAAAAAATTCACTCTGTTATAAAAATGGAACTAAGTAAATAGTAAATTTTCTAAAAGAAATAGAGAGAAAGAACTTAGTTATTAAATTTATTTCAGTTCATATTTTAATTCAGCAATTTATTTGTATATTCATTATAATTTTTTACAAAATGTTATAAAAAAAATTTGTTCACAATTTCAGCAAATTCCAATTCTGTCCACATTTTGTAAGTCCCAAATTTTTGTCGTATTTTATATTATTAGCACTAAATCAGAAAAGCTAACGCAAAACTATTTGTATGTTTTCTTTATACATAAGGTTGTATTCATTATTCTATTTTTAATGACAGGTATACAATAGATTTCAATTTTCCCACAAAAATGAAATGTGAGATATCATTTCTTACTATCTAATGCTAATTTGATATTATGAAATAGATTAGATCTAGAAAGATGAATTGAGGTTTCAAAGTTCACAGTGTGTTCAATAAAACAATATATAGACTTCCTCTCTACAATGAATAGAAAGGAAGATATAACAATGGATTAGTATCTAAACAGATGAATTACACTATTGATATCATGCATATATAATGACAGTCACATTAATTTATTTATACAATATATTAGTGTGACTGTCATGATATATGCAAGATATCAATATCTATTGATATTAATAGATACACTAGTGCCTTGTTTATGATTAATATATTACATTCTTTTCTTTAGTACCTCTCTGCAAGGACTGTATTGTTAAAGAAAAAATTAATAATGGCAATAATGATAAAAAAGTATATATAAGAGAAAAAATTTTGAAATGAAAGAAAATTTAAATTGTTTCTGATTATGATTCAATTTTATATAAATATTATATAAGAATAAATGTGGCTGCAAATGAGAAGCTGACATAGTTTGTCATCTGAGTTGTATTAATATGTTATATTGATAAAGTAGTTTTTTGAAAAATAAATCTAATTTTAGTAAGTACCTTAATTTTAAGTTGTCAGGAGAATTTTTTGTCCAAATTTGAAATTTGTTAATGAAAGTGTCTGGGGAAAAAGTTGTGTCATATGAAATGCCTCTAGCTTAATCTTTGATTCCATATCTGGTCTGTCAACAATATGATACAGTTGAAAATAATATAAATTATTAGTTATTTTTTGAAGCTTATAAATCCAACAAAAACAATCACATCATCATCTTATATCTAATTAATTGTATATTGTAAACAAGATAATATATATATACCGTGAGTTTTTCTTGAAACCGAACACACTGACTTTTGGCATCGAGCCAATTCTGATGCATCTATCACATCAGAAATTGCTCGCTATGAAAATTTATTTTATATTTTTAATTCTAACGATATTTATCTATTGCATCTAAGAAACAAAAAATGATTCAATACACAAGATTATCGGATTTTAATGCTGGTGTAATTATACATTTGAAAATAAATCGCTGAAAATCTACATGAAAAGGTGTGTGGCAAACAGAAATTCTGTTGTTGCTATAGCGACAGTGTAGAAACGCAGACGTGCCGAAATTCGAACATTTTTAAAAATGCTGAATATTATTTACAACGTTACTGAAACGAGTATGGATGGTTCAGGCATGTAATTCAGGCTTATCCTATAGGCGCATGAGAGATCATTTTGCAGTGTTGTACCCTGGAAGATCTATTCCATCCATGTCTACAATTAAATCTGTTGTTGAGAAATTCCAAACTGGGAATGCCAATCCAGGTTTGATACCCGTCCATCACCCAAGTCGAGCTTTACCAGAGGAAGTAAAATTTGCGATTTGCATGTCAGTAATTGAAAAACCCAGAATTTCTTGTGCAGCAATCACGCATAAATTGCACGTCAGCAAATCATCCGTTTGGAAAATATTAAGAGAAAAGAACTTCTTCCCATACAAAAATCAATACCGTTAAGAACATCTTCCAAGTGATGATGATAGAAGAATGTTATTTTGTGGGAAGATGTTGGACTTGTTGTACAGAAATTAATGGCGGAAAATTAATCCCGGTTAATCCGCAGCCCGGATAAGCTAATACTGGATAATCGGGATTCTAATTTGCATTTATTTTACAAATGCAGAATAGAATCCCGATTAAAATTAAAACCACCATTAAAATTACCATTTTTTACACAATAAACAACTCTTGTAGTTGGAAATTTCTGAAAAGTAAAATCGCCAGGATTATCATAAAAATTGCCATTTTTTAAAAATTACCATTTTTTACACAATAAGCAACTCTTATAGTTGGAAATTTCTGAAAAGTAAAATCGCCAGGATTATCATAAAAATTGCCATTTTTTAATGGTAATCCTGGCGATTTATTTTTCAGAAATTTTCCTATACTAGAGTTGCTTATTGTATATATTTTAATGTTATTTGCAAAACATTTGTTATAATTTTTGTCACGATAAACATTGCCATTAAAAAACAAACGGAAAAAAAATTCACTCGTATATTTGTAAACAATCTGTAATAATCAATAAGATCTTTTATTTTTAACTTAATTTTATGCCTGTCATGTTTATAAATAAATAAATAATATTTAGCACTAAATTTTGTTTGACATCTTATTATTAAATTATTATAAATCAAATATTATTATTATTATTATTTTTTGTCAACAGGTATAAAACATTGGAAACGTGTTTCTACGCCGTAATTGGCATCGCTCCCGGATTTGCTATATTTTCTATGGTGAGTATCAGCGTGTTAATTATATTTAAATAAATTAAGTATCTGAATTTTCATAGATATATTATTTAATAGCATGAATTGAACATTTTTATATTGATTCAACTGATAATTTTCATCTTCTTATACTGTTTTGTGACAGTATATTTTAATGTTAAAATTCGTTTATTTATTTTCAAAATGAACTTTAAGAACAGATTCTATTATTATTCTATTCACAGAAATTCAGTATAGACAAAAATAAAATTAGAAACCACAGTTTCAAATAAAATTATGATGATAGTACATATGCGACGTAATCAAAAAATGCAGCTTGATTTAAAAGTTGTTATAAATTCATTTCAGTTAGCAATTGTTCTGGTGTAGTAGCCATATAAAAATTTATAGGATAGAAGTATAACCTAATCTATCACTGTTATATAAAATCTAACTGTGATGATGTCTTCCAAACTAAAATGGTGGAACCGGAGACAGGCTGTAACAGTCTAAATCAGTGATGCCGATTCACAAACGTCAAACATCCAAGTAGCAGCAGTTCAAATAAAGGAAAGTATTTTTATTTCATATGTAATGAAGATGGTAACAGCTACTGTATAATAGTGGGGGAAAATGAATTCAATGAGGTGGGTAAGAAAAAGAGACGAAAATGCACAGTTGGTAAATCCTTCTATGCTTGTCACAACTGTGATTCTGATTTATTCATCAGAGGATTAAATTAAAATTTATTAGGCTATATCCTAAAATTTAGGTACAAAAAACTTATAAATAATAGTTAGCACTAAATTTTGTTTGACATTTTATTAGTAAATTATTATAAATCAAATATTATTATTATTATTATTTTTTGTCAACAGGTATAAAACATTGGAAACGTGTTTCTACGCCGTAATTGGCATCGCTCCCGGATTTGCTATATTTTCTATGGTGAGTATCAGCGTGTTAATTATATTTAAATAAATTAAGTATTTGAATTTTCATAGATATATTATTTAATAGCATGAATTGAACATTTTTATATTGATTCAACTGATAATTTTCATCTTCTTATACTGTTTTGTGACAGTATATTTTAATGTTAAAATTCGTTTATTTATTTTCAAAATGAACTTTAAGAACAGATTCTATTATTATTCTATTCACAGAAATTCAGTATAGACAAAAATAAAATTAGAAACCACAGTTTCAAATAAAATTATGATGATAGTACATATGCGACGTAATCAAAAAATGCAGCTTGATTTAAAAGTTGTTATAAATTCATTTCAGTTAGCAATTGTTCTGGTGTAGTAGCCATATAAAAATTTATAGGATAGAAGTATAACCTAATCTATCACTGTTATATAAAATCTAACTGTGATGATGTCTTCCAAACTAAAATGGTGGAACCGGAGACAGGCTGTAACAGTCTAAATCAGTGATGCCGATTCACAAACGTCAAACATCCAAGTAGCAGCAGTTCAAATAAAGAAAAGTATTTTTATTTCATATGTAATGAAGATGGTAACAGCTATAATAGTGGGGGAAAATGAATTCAATGAGGTGGGTAAGAAAAAGAGACGAAAATGCAGAAACTGACTGTTTCTCGGCCGCATATGGCCATCTCCTGATCTTCCGGGTTGTCCGACTCTTTGCACGGGCGTAACTGCTGAAAACGTTCACCGATTTGAATCCGTTCAAAACGGCCAATACTTTCAAATGCATGACCGTTAGAATTAAAAATATAAAATAAATTTTCGTAGCGAGCGATTCCTGACATGATAGATGCATCAGAATTGGCTTGATGCCAAAAATCAGTGTGTTCAGTTTCAAGAAAAACTCACGGTATATATCTAATTTATTATTATCCAAGATATATGGACATGTTACTTTGGTTGTTTTTTTTATTTAAATCAATGTTGCACTGATAAGCAAATTGGCAGCTATCAATTAATTGCCTAATTACCCTTAATCAATATCATCATTAATAAATTAATAAATATTCTATTAAAATTAATAGAATATTTATTAATTTATTAATGATGATATTGATTAAGGGTAATTAGGCAATTAATTGATAGCTGCCAATTTGCTTATCAGTGCAACATTACTACAATATATTATAATAATTTTAATATGTGTAAGATATATACCGTGAGTTTTTCTTGAAACTGAACACACTGATTTTTGGCATCAAGCCAATTCTATTTAAATAAAAAAAACAACCAAAGTAACATGTCCATATATCTTGGATAATAATAATAGTAATAATAATGGTAAAATTTAATTAAAAAATGTTTTATTTCTTCTGTTCTAAATGTATCCTAAAAATTTAACAGTGATATATTAATTTTTTTTTGGAGATTTCTGATCTTAAAAAATCAAAAGTTTATCTAATATCAAATTTGAATTTGATCAAAAAAATGAGCAATCTCCCTTTATTTGAAATTTATTATAACCTGATAAACATTATATTAAGTTATAGAAGAAAAGTCTGTACCTCTGCAAATAACTTGATAAATATTATAGATTTCAAAAATCTGTTAATGCCAACAAATAGAAATCATGGATGGGCTATCTGATGGTATTCTTCAAATGAACAGATTATGCAAATGAGGACACTTGCATATCCTATCTCATAAACTGTAACACACAGGGAAAAATTTCCAATTATAAACTTGTTCAGCATTCAATTCTGAACACTAAAAAAAAACATCAAAACCGAATGAATTATTAGGTTGATGCATAATTCCGTAGCGTTTAAATATAGGTTTGTTAAGTTTGTTTGTTTAGTATTTTATTTATGAAATTCAGTTAAAAATTTGACCAAATCAAGCAAACAACTATTCAACAATGTAATCTCCGTCATTGTCAATAACTTCCTGCCAACGTTGGGGTAGTTTTTGGATTCCCCCGTCTGTAGAAATCTGTTGGTTTCGAGTTTAGGAAGTCATCAATCCAAGTTCTGTACACTTCACAAATGTTCCTAGCTGCATTTACTGCACTTGAACCTCGATTAAACTCGTACAGCATAATATGTTGGAAATGTTCGTTTTTCTTGACCTGACACTCCATCTTCAACAGCCAAGAAATAACAATCGTGTGTAACAATCTCGCTGACAGCTCGTATTCCACAAGACAACACTCCAAAGTAAACAGTGACAATGTAAGAACAGTAAACAAATGAACAGCAATGCAGTATTGCCAGGCCAAATCAGAATGCTACGGAATTATGCATCAATCTAATATTTACTCAAAAATGAAACAAAAACAGTTTTACATGCAAAGGGTTGACACTTATTTCTGACATGTAAATAACAAACCAACATCAAAACATAATACCCCAAATCAATAAATTAAAAAATACAGAGCCTAATCAACAAGGAAAAACTAATCAAGGATGTGTTCAAAATGTCTTCTACCAGCACCCAAGTACAGTTGAGCATGATGTTGAATGGAATTCCTCATAGCATTTAGAGTATTAATAGAAATCTCTGTATAAGCAGTAATGATGCGGTCTTGAAGATCCTCTACTGTTATTATGCAAAGAATGAAAGTTGTTGTAGTCTCATAAGTGGTTGTTGTTTGTGAGTAATCTGATTTTGGGCATTTCAAGAAATTGATGTACGATAGATCTAAGTGTTCTTACTTAGGGATATCTTTCCTAATAAAGTCGAGCTGCAGCAGCAATATTCACATTACAAACACCATAGCATGTGATCATGGCATCTTTTCATTAAGTGTGTACTTAGCCATTGTACTATTGAATTTTGCATGTGTGAATGTGGTTTTTTATGCCAATTGAACAGGCAGATGAGGCTGTTATGGAAACCTCCAGAAATTTCCAGAACCAGATGTGGAAGGGCATGAGACATGATTTGTAGGTAAAAATGTTTTTGTTTCACTTTTGGGAGAACTATTCATCCAATTTTGATGAATTTTTATTTAAAGTATTCAGAATTGAATGCTGAACAAATTTGTAATTGGAAATTTTTCCCTATGTGTTGCAGTTTATAAGATAGGATTTGCAAGTCCTCATTTGCATAATCTGCTAATTTGAAAGTCACCATTAGGTAGTCTACCCATGATTTGCTATTTGTTAGCATTAACAGATTTTTGAAATCTATGAATCAAGTCATTTGGAGGAGTACAGACTTTTCTTCCATCTGTATATTTCACGTGCATTTATTTCATAGAGATGCATACTATCTTTTATAATAAATGAATAAATTACAAATATATTATTTTTTAAATTAAATAAGTATTTTCTCCATATTAATTACTGACTTTAATGATATGGAACTACACTGAAGGTACTAAAGACAGTTGTGAGGAAGTTAACTTGGACCTGTCCTATTTTTATTTTATTATGCACTCTATTATTTATTTATCGTTATTTTCCTATATGCTAACGTATTATATTTTAGTTTAAAAGTTAACTTACTTCCCACATTCTCCACCTCCGTCGTTAGCAATCACGTGGTACGGGATCGGAACCCGTACCAGAAGAGCTATCCCGGTTAATGATGTCTTATCTACATAATATTTACCACTGAACTGATATTTCTTACTTAGGGATATCTTTCCTAATAAAGTCGAGGAGCAGCATCAATATTCACATTACAAACACCATAGCATGTGATCATGGCATCTTTTCATTAAGTGTGTATATGAAATAAATTAAAAAGAAAAGAGTTAATTCAGAAAAAATAATTGGGCCATATTTTATCTCACACCGACTCACACAAGACGTCTATCTGTCTTTACTACGTGATTGCATTTTGCCTGCAATTCGACAATTGGGAAATCAGGTATGTTATACGAAATTGTTATCACCAGTGTTTCTATTATTTTTAGGATTTTGTTGTTACAGATAATTTCATTAAAAACGATGCACAAGTAATAATTCATATTGTTCTTTATGCCACAATAGGAAGATATGTGGTTTCTTCAAGATGGACCACCAGCACATAACGGTGGCCGTGTTGTCCTGTATCTGAACGAAGCACCAGCACATAACGGTGGCTGTGTTGTCCTGTATCTGAACGAAGAGTTTCCCCAGGCTGGATCGGAACAAATAGTCCTAATGTTCCGTGTCCGCACGAATCACCGGATTTGAATCCTCTCGATTTCTTTTACTGGGGCCACCTTAAGCGACTCATCCTCCAGCAACACGAAAACGAGATCGAACTGCATGAAGGCAATATTCGAGAAGCAACACGAAAACGAAATCGAATTGCGTGAGGCAATAATTGCTGCCAGTGCCGAAATCACTCCTCAAAAATTGCCAATTCTGTGACAAAATTTCGAAATAGGCTATGGTATTGTTCTGCAGAAATGGGACGGAACTTCGAACACTTGCTGTAAAATTGTATGAATATTGTCACGTGCAATAAAGTCACATTTCAGTGTACAGTATTCTGTAAATAAAGATACACCAAAAAATTATAAAACAACTTTAATTACAGTTAAGAAACTAAAACAAGTTAAAGAATAAATACCTTTGAGAGTACTGGTAATCGACAGAACTTATCCTCTCAACCGCTGGTCCGAAACTGACTGTTCCTCGGCAGCTTATGGCCATCTCCTGTCTTCCGGGTCGTTCGACTCTTCGCATGGGCGTAACTGCTGAAAACGTTCACCGATTTGAATCCATTCAAAACGGCCAATACGTTCAAATGCATGGCCATTAGAATTAAAAATTTAAAATAAATTTTTGTAGAGAGCGATTCCTGACGTGATAGATGCATCAGAATTGGCTTGATGCCAAAAATCAGAGTGTTTGGTTTGAAGAAAAACTCGGTATATATATTATGGCAATGCATGAATAGGCTAAAAATTCTTCTTCTTTTGTCTGTTATTGCATATTTGAGGCACATTTGTTTAACTTGCCATATAATAGTTTGACTATTGACAGGGATATGCATTCTGAAAATGGACATGGGATAAACTTCATATAGTTGACACTGTCTTAAGAATTCATAAGATCCTTATATTTTAGCTAACTTCTTGCTTTGATTGAAATAATTTCCTATTTTTATTTAATTATCTTATAAATAAAATAATTCATGATTTGAATGCATAAATAATAATGATTTGATGATAATATGAATCTTATAATAAATAAAATGCAAGTAAATTCTATTTAACATATTATAATAATATACAATCAGTTTTATTATTTATTTCAGCTATAACTTATCACTGCTTTGCCATAAGTTATTGACAACAATATCTAAAATTTCACCATCCCTAAACTGACAATATGGGGAAAACTGAAATGACTAACACATATAGTACAGTATTTGCAGTACAGTAATTTTGTTTTTATATTTCATCATAATAAATTTATAATTCATTTTTTTAAAATGTGAAACAAAGTATAACTGGTTACTCTATTTCATTGAAATTCTGATGTCTTATGATTTATGTCAAAATAAGTTTTTCATTGACTAATTGGAAAAAATTTATCATCATGTCAGCTGAAAATAATAGGATTTTTCCAATAGCAATCATTATTCAAAGCATTATAACAAATAACAAATGATAAAAAATCAAAATAAAATGCCGAAAGAAATTTCACTGCAATTAATGAAATAAGAAAAGTGTCAGCACACAATGATCATTGGTAGCACTAATTTTCTCTCCTATATAAGTGAATAATAATCATTAATATTTGTTTATTTATATGAATCACTGATGAACACACAGACTTAATTGGAAATATTGAAGATCACCATCTTTATATTATATATATTCAACAACACTGCTATCTGATAATGTTTTTTAGATGATAACACGATATTTATACAAGAAATAAAAAAATATTGTTTTGTTAAGAAACTAAGATATTAAGTAATGCATTATCTATATATTATTTTAACATTTAATAAACAATGCAAATTTTATACAGCATTACTATTTCTGAAGTGCATGTTAGTAGTAATAGTAGTAGAAAAGGGAGGAGCCTATCCAGCCCAAGCACCATGACCAATAATTGTCTATTGTGCACCCCCAATCTAATCATCCCAGAAGAAGACCGTCTTTAAAACAAAAGACAGTATTTTCCTCAATGGGACAGTAATGAGATCCTCCGGAACAAGAAAATACATCTCCAAGAGATCACGCCTAAGTCACGAAAGGGCCACACGTTCACACAAAATGTGAAGAGGAGTTTCCTCCTCATACTGACATCTTCTACACAAAATGTGAAGAGGAGTTTCCTTCTCATACTGACATCTTCTACGTAGGGCTTTCAGCAAGCCCAATCAAGTGAAGATGTCTTCTAAGATGACAGTGCTATCAACAAACCCAATCAAATGAAGATGTCTTCTAAGATGACAGTGCCCTGTAAGAAGCCTGTTACAATTCTAACCTCAAAGTTATTCAGAGAAAGCAACTCTTTTGGTTGGCTGAGCACAGCAACCCAAAATGAGAGCCTTCGCCTGCCTAGTGCCCTGTAAGAAGCCCTGTTACAATCCTAACTTCATTTTTGTTCAGTCCCTGTTACAATCCTAACTTCATTTTTGTTCAGAGAAAGCAACTCTTTGCCTTGTAACAATCCTAACTTCATAGTTATTCAGAGAAAGCAACTCTTTTGGTTGGTTGAGCACAGCAACCCAATTTCGCCTGCCTAAGACCTGAAGTAGACCTCCAGAAAGCATGATGCTGTTCAGTGAAAGCAACTCTTTAGTTCACTGAGCAGAGCAACCCAAAATGAGAGCCTAGCTGCTTAAGACCAGAGATAGGCCTCCAGAAAGTGAGATGCTAGGCTGCCAACCAGTCCCTGACAACCCACCAAAAGACATCTGAACCAATGCCCAAGACAGGCTTAGGTCCAAAAAAGGGACAAGAAACCCCTTTCTTGGCAAGCCTATCAGCAACCTCATTACCCCAATCCCCTTGTGCCCCGGCACCCAAACAAGCTGCACCTGTTCTTGGTAGCCAGTTCCTCAATGAGAAGACGACATTCCCAAACAAGTTTTGAAACAAATCGGGAACTATCAAGTGCTTTAAGAGCAGCCTGACTGTCAGATAGGATAAAAATGTACTTACCAGCATAATCCCTATCAAAATTAATTCTAACACATGCAGAAATAGCAAAAATTTCTGCCTGAAAGACAGTGGCAAACCACCCAAGGGAATAGGAATAAAACATCCACGTCCCTTTGCAGTAAACCCCCGCCCCAACACCAGTAGTGGTTTTAGAACCATCTTTAAACCAGACCAAACCACCCTTGATACTGCACTCAAATCCTCCCTTCCAGCTCTCAAAACTGGGAAAAACAACAGTGAAGGGCTGGAAGAAGTTAAATTTAGGTACCATGTAATCCTTAATCATCCCAAGAATGTTACAGTGTGTCCTGTCCCACTCAAAAGACAAATGCTCCATCTTATGGGTCCAAGAAATCCCTCTCCCAGAAGAATGAAGCCTATAATATCCCTCCTGGGCACTTGCCTTAACAAACAAATGCAGAGGTGGAATGCACAAAAGAACCTCAAGAGCAGCAGTAGGAGCAGTTTTCATAGCCCCCAGTAATGCCAAACAGGCCAGCCTTTGAATCTTTCCAAGTTCGGCCTGACAAGTCTACCTTTGAATCTTTCCAAGTTCGGCCTGACAAGTCTTAAGTAAGACCCTCGCCACCAAACAATGGCAGCATAAGTAAAAATAGGCCTCACCACCATGGTATAAATCCAAAACAATAACCCTGGCCGTCTTAGGCCAGGGTTATTGTTTTGGACCCCAAGTCTTACCCAAAATACTCCTGCAAGCCCAAAGAGCCCTACAGGCTTTCCCCACAACAAACTCAACGTGTGGTTTCCAAATCAAACCCTTGTCAAGCAAAATGCCAATGTATTTGACCTCGGTAGAAAACTGCAACCTTTTACCGAAGAAGGTTTACTTTTAACCCTACCAACTGTCTTCTCCGAGTAAAAGGCACAATAACAGTCTTGGCCGGATTAACAGACAATCCAACCCTATTACACCAGCTGAGAAATTGTAATAAGAGCTATCTGAAGAACTTCAGAAACAGTCCTAGGAAACTTCCCCAAATCCTCAGAAACAATCCTAGGAAATTTCCCCACTACAATGATGGCTATGTCATCAGCATATACAACAGTGAAGAAACCCTTCCCATTGAGTAAAGCCAATAAACTCATTCACCACAAGGCTCCAAAGAAGGGGAGACAACACCCCCCCTCTGCAGACATCCCCTGTCAGTGAGAATCATAACTTCCTCCTCATAGAGCTTGCAAGACACAACCCTATGTCGCAGCATGAAGCTAATCCAACAAATAATCATTGAACTGACTCCATGCCTGAAAGCAGCAAGGCTAATTTGCTGAAAAGAAGTAGAGTCAAAAGCCCCTTGAATATCAAGGAAGCAGCATGAAGCTAATCCAACGAATAATCATTGAACTGACTCCATGCCTGAAAGTAGCAAGGCTAATTTGCTGAAAAGAAGTAGAGTCAAAAGCCCCTTGAATATCAAGGAAAGCACCAAGGGCAATTTCCTTGTATCCAATAGCCCTCTCAATGAGCAAAACAACCTCATGAAGAGCATGCTCAGTTGATTTGCCAGATTGATAAGCAAATTGACTGCAATAAAGGGGGATCCTAACCAGGGCCCCATCTCTAATAAACCTATCCACCAATCTCTCCAATGTCTTCAATAAAAAGGACATCAGACTGATCGGACAATAGGACTTAGCCTCGGTATAAGAATTACGCCCAGGTTTAAGTATAAAAGATACCCTCACCTGCCTCCAGGACCATGGAACATAGCCAAAAGTCCACACAGGCCCAAGACACAGCAAAAGGGAGAGACCAGAACATCAATTCCCTGTTGCAAGAATACTGGCAAAATGCCATCTGGTCCTGCCGATTTAAAAACACTTATAGCCCATCTAATATTAGATTGATTAATCATCTCCCTCACAAGATCCCAATCCTTCCTTGACGCATGATAATCACGTCCATCAAGGTCAGACTGCACCCCCAAGGAGGATGAGTCCTCAATCAAAGTAGACCCAGGAAAGTGTACCTGAAAAAGCTCCTTTAAAGAGTCCCTGCAAGTACTAGTCATACTGCCATCAGGCAACTTGAGAGAACCAATCCTGCAAAAATCCCCATTAGACATTATCTTCACAAGTCTGGATACCTCAGGTATATCCTTAATTCCCTGACAATACCGTTTCCAGGGATATTTTTTATCCTTTCTAATGGCCTTATTATAACCAGTGAGAGTGCTCCTATATGCATCCCAATCACCAGTCCTCTTAGCTTTATTTAAAAGTCGCCTAACATTACATCTAAGACTGTCCAGCCATTCATTCCACCAAGGAACTCGCCTTGATGAGCGAGCAGTCCTGACAGGACAATTTTGGTGGTAGGATAAGAGAACTGCCTGTTGAATCTGGTCAACAGTCATCTCTAAATCCACCACTGAGCAAAATTTGCTCTGTACACCCCCAAGTTAAATTTAAGGTCCTCTCTAAAGGAAGACCAATTAGTCCTCCAAGGGTCTCTGTATGTAACCTGACTAGGTGCCATACCCTGTAAATTAAACAAATATATCTGTGATACGAAGAAGAAGGCTCATCAGATACATGCTAGTTCTCAATTAGGTCAGATGATGAAGAAGGATCATCAGATACATGCCAATTTTCAATTAGGTCAGAAAGTAACCTGATTGGGTGCCATACCCTGTAAATTAAAGCAAATATATCTGTGATCCGACGAACAATTCTCAATGGTCAGAAATACACTGAGTCCTAAACGTTAGGTCAATGACTTCCCTCCTGTAATAACAGAAAAGGTAGGCTCATTACCCCTATTCAGAATAAAAAGATTAGTACCCATCAGAAACTCCAATCCATCCGGTTGATGTCTTTGATACCCCAAACCACATGATGAGAGTTAGCATTGACACCAACCAATAAATTTGACTCTTTTGACAAAAATTCCACCAAAGACCTAAACTCAGGCGTTGGTGGAAGTTCGTCTTTATCATAAGGGAAGTAAGCAGAGGAAACAATAAATTCCCTACTAGCACCCCCCACATCTAGCTTCACCCGAACAGTAATAAGATCCCTTGAACAGTAATCCCAAACAGGGAATTACTGTTCAAGGGACAGAAATAACAACATGTATGTTATTCTTAGTGAATACACAAGTCCGAGGACCACTATAAGAAGTAAAAGAAGTAAAAAAAAAACTTACTTTCTTTACAGTGAACCCCCCGTATTCGGCCCTTATAATGCCATGGCTCTTGAATAAGAGCAAGATCATAGCAGCCCCCACGAGCAGCCGACCCAAAAGGGCGGAAGCGGCTCAGGAGTGCTGGAGGTTGATCTGAATCAATCTCAGGCCCATGACATTACAGGTGCCTAAGGTGGGGCAAAGTTCCATGCCCTCCTCCATTGACTGGGTGTTTGAAGGACCAGTGGCACCCCCGGAACCCGATCCTTATCAGTGAGCCCAACCAGTTCATTCCCCTTTTCAAGAGCAATCACCAACGCTATCGGTCTCCCAGACTTGGAATTGGGATCCGAAAGTACCTTAAAGGTACCCTGATCGACCCCAGTAAAAGCCTTAAAATTGGCCATCTTGATGGCCTTTGCCAAAGCAAGATCAACCATCAAAATTAATCGCTGTTTTTTAGCATCCCTACTATGACCCACGACCCTCCAGTTTTCAGTTTTGAACCCCGGGTTGAATACTTGGAGCCAAAAGTTGGCGCATATCCTGCGTATGCATGTCCGTAGTACAATAAGCCATCTTCACAGGCTTGGGCAGGTTCATTGCAGGAATAACCCTTAAACGAATCCTCTGCCCAAGAGTACACCCATCCAAAAACCGAGTAAGCCACTGACAGGTGAACTCATTCATACAAGTATAAATGAGTGCACCGTTGTCTAAAGTATATCCCTTAAGCAGCGGCAAGGTCTCTCCTGAAGGGATTCCATCCACCCCACTCAGGATCTTATCCAAGATCAAGTTGACCTCAGCAGCCACCATCCTGGAGTCCGGATAACCCTTCTTGATGATGGCTAACCGAAAAGAAGCCAAAGCTTCCGAATATGATCCGGGCTAAAAGCTCTGGGACCACTTAGCAGGCCTCACCTCCCAGAAGGGGGGTAGACAATGCAGATCTGATTTCTTGCCAACACCAGGGGTATCAGCAGACAAAAGAAGCCAATTGGGAAGTGCCACTCGGTATCTGAGAGCCACCGACAGCAGCAGCTTCCCTATTAGCCCTCCTCCGCTTTTGTCTAGCTGCTCCAGACAAATAAGTCCTTCGT
This sequence comes from Olivierus martensii, assembly GCA_000484575.1. Taxonomy (NCBI): domain Eukaryota; kingdom Metazoa; phylum Arthropoda; class Arachnida; order Scorpiones; family Buthidae; genus Olivierus; species Olivierus martensii. Next base: position 64,298 of record AYEL01057624.1, read on the forward strand.
GGACTAGATTTATTCCCGGAGGCAATACTGACACCCGGAGACTTCTCCACCTCACCATCACCCTGAGGCACATTAGTGACCTCGGCGCCCTCAGATGAGCTGCCAGAACCACCACCCCTATGATGGGGAGGAGAAGCAGCCCCCCCAGAAAACGTATCAGAAATTTCAGAATTTTTATCACCCATAGCCAAAAACAAACTGGAGGAAACATAAAATATCACTACCCACTTATCCCCCAATACGAGCGAAAGGCTGACTACAACAGGGTTTCGCCAGGTGCCTTGATGGGATCGTTAGCGACACTGCATCTTTAACTACCCTAGTGCCACAGCACGATGCCTTACACCTTAATTTGGGTAGGGCACTCTCTTAGTCTGGCCCCTTACCTTTGACTTGTCCAGCATGAGAGACCCTACCAGTAGCATTGCTACTGCCGGCATAGCTCTCAGGATCCTTGGAACATTCAAGCTCCCTCACCACAACAAGGTGGAGATGCCTACGACGGATAAGTGCATGTTTATTGTTCAGAAAATCCAATTGCATTAATCTTTTTAAACAAATAAAATTGTTTTTGATAAATTTTAATCACAGTTTATAATAATATCTTATATTATGTAAAAATTCAAACATATTACAATAAAAATGCACTGTGAAAATATCAGATGTTTAGTATGTTAGAACTGTAAACAATATGGCAGCAGACTTTCAGTATGGAATGGCAGTTTTTATTTCAAAAGTTGAAATATGAAATGCTCTTTTTTTTGTTCTGTTAATATTTTAAATAATTTTTGCACTATATTTGTGTTTTTACAGTATTTTTATTCTAAATTTATCATAAAATTTGAATAATTTTCCTTCTACATACTTCTGTCAATAAAAAATAGGGAAAAGGGAATAAAATTACCTGAGTAAATAAGTAAACTGATGACATATTAGAATCCAGAAAATATTATACTGTATTTGTTAATTATAATCAAAATAGAATACATTATTATTGTTGTGATGTAAAAATTTAATTTAAACAATAGTTATTTTATATTAATTTAAATTTTACAAAATTTTTAAGCAAAATAAACTGCATCATAAAAATTTCTTACATCAATAATAATATTATTCAATGGTGAGCTTTAGGGGGCTCGCATGAGCCCTTTGTTAAATTTGTCTCTATTTTGTGACCCCTTTGTTCTTTTTATTTGATTGATTATTTATTCCACAAAAAACACTTGTCTTGCCTGACATAATCATATTTTGACTTACATTAGTCTTTCTCTTCCTCATATTTGAGTATTTGAATATATATCTCGAATAGTGGCGATCTGGTGATAATGCCCTCTGAAACAGATTAAGTGGATAGGAATGTAGCACACAAAAGAGTTTTTGAAACTTGGGAAGGGTAAGAATTAGGTCTTGTCTGGTTTCAATTAAGTTTGATCAAATGCGTTGTAGATAACCTAAAATTTAAACAGGTGCTGGAAAATGTCAATAAATTTCAATAAATGTTTTCAATAAATTTATTGTTGGGTATCAAATTGTTTAACATCAAGATGATGGGATGAAGTTTCATTGTTTAGTTTTCCATTAAAAGATGTCAATAAGTAAGTTATTACTGAATTATTTTAAAATTTAAATTGAGGTCATTGAACCAAAACTGAATGACATTTAATTAGAATTTTATATTTTGTTTTTATAAGATAAAATGTGAGCCCTTTTTTAAAATTTTCATAATTCACCACTGATGTTATTACTGGGGATTCTGACAGTCTTTCATTCATATTAAAACATTATTAATGAAAAATAAATAAACAAGTAATAAGAAGTTTACTTACAACAAATAAGATCTTAAGAAGCAATTCAATTAACCTTATTTACATATTGATCTAGTGAGATATCTTTTGGTTGAGTTAGTATTAAATCATGAACAAAGATAGCAACTTCTACTTTTGATAGATGTTTATGACTGTTAAGCCAAATATGTGAAATATTAATGTTGAAAATTAAATAATAATTAAAGTGGAAATAAAATAGAAATAAAGCAATGCAGTGATTTGTGAAGCAGTTGGGAAATATTTGACTTTTTGCAAATTAAGCTTAGCTATCCATTGTCATTATAAATGCATTATAATTATTATTATAAAGCATTTATAATTATATTATATTATAAGCTAATATAATTATATTATAAATGCTTAGAATTATCTAAGCATTTATAATATAATTTTGTACTCACTTAATGTACTTTAGTTCACAAGTTTTTCCATCCCAGTTAATATGTTATAGAAAAGTATACCTGTAATAAAAAATATAATGAATGAATTTTATTGATGATTTGAATGTTATGAAATAATTAATTTAAATATTGTAAATAATAATAATAAAGTACCATCACCCGAAATCTGCTGTAGAAAGAACTACTCTCCCATGCAAGGAAGGTGGACATAGTCTTATTGACATCCCACATTTACACAACAGACAGATCTATAATCTGAGGAGATCTTCCATAAAACACAACATAACATCAGAACTGCACAAAGCTATAGTCTTGGCTGATAGAAACATAACATCATTAAATCTAATACGACACTCCAAACCAAATAGACAACATTGCACACATACAAGAAAAGAAAACATCCTGGTGTGAGAAAGGAACTCCCATGGCAGACACCAAAGAAAAGAAAACATCCTAGAGTAGAAAGGAACTCCATGGCAGACACCCACACGACCTTCAGAAACACTTTATAGATGCCAAAGCGTCAAACAGCTGGTTAGTCGGTGGGGGATCTATTTACAGAAACAGATGGGTTTATAATAACAATACAAGACCAGGTAATAAACACGAAAACTACAGAAAATACATACTGAAAAGACATACATTAACAAATGACAAATGTAAGAAATGCCACATAGCACCCAAAACGATTCAACACATTACATCTGATTGAAGCTGCTTGCAAAACAGACTACCTGCACAGACACAACCAAGTAGCAAATATAATACATCAAAAACTTGCAACCAAACACAAATTAATAAACACACTCACATCATATTACAAATACATACTAGACATAATCTTAGAAAACTCGACACACAAGATGTATTATGACAGAACAATACTAACAGACAAAACTGTACACCATAACAGACCAAACATCACTCTCATGGACAGACAAAACAAAGTTACATACATTATAGACATCTCAATACCAGACACACAACATCCAGGATGCATTCACCCAAAAAATTAGCAAATACACAGAACTTTCACAAAAAATTAAGTGTATTTGGGGAATGCAAAAGGTAGTCACAGTACTCATCATTATTTCCTCAACAGGACTAATCCGTCACACCCTACACAAAAGCCTCAAAATACTAGATCTACATTCCAAGACATACATAACACTACGAAAAGCATCACTACTCAATATATGCAACATAGTAAGAAAGTTTCTCAGCACTTACACAGACAGTTTAGTTAACATACAATTAAACGTCACAAGTAGCTATGTCTTGACTCGTGTCCGATATAGCACTTTGCCCCGGAAATACTCTGTGCCCACATTGATGTACTAATACAAATAATAATAATTTAAGTGATGATTTGATTATAATATTAATTTTTTAATAAATAAAATAAGTGAAAGTAAAGTATATGAATAAATTGATGATTTAAATAGTTATAAAAAATTAATGATTTAATTATGATAACAAAATTTATAGTAAATGAAATAGAAAATAAACTGAATGCATTAACTAATGATTTAAATTCTATGAATAATAATAATAATTAAATGGCGATTGGATGACAATATAAATTTTATAGAGAGAATATTAAAATGGTATAAGCTTAATTGAATCTGAAATAAAATGATTGAAAGCAAAATAATGATATAATTTTAATCAAATGTGTTCAATTGTTGGTTAAAGAATTTTAGTAACTATGTAGCTTAATAATATAAGTTGTCAACAAAATGGGAAATTTAACATCCAACAATGATGTCCTATTAAGATTTTTTAACTCCACCCACATATAAGAAGTTCTATACAAATTCCAACTACAGTAAGACCCCATTTAATGTGGGGGGATAAAAAAACAAGGTCATCTTATCACACAAATAATGAAATAGGTGAAACAAAACAGTGAATAAAACATATATGTACCATTTTTTTTATTTTATTTTGTAACATATATTATTACTATTGTATTACATTAATTACAGATATTTTTTTATTGCTAATATCGATTTGTATTCATAAATCATTCATGAAAATCAAAAATATTTGAGTAAATAATTTATGTTTGTAATGAGGAAGATTCTTCCTCATTTGACACTTTTTGTTTTTTCGTTAAGAAGTCATCTAACGGTCATTTGCCTTTTCCTCTTTCCTTCAGCAAGCAATTTTCAATACTGAGACATCACATCCATGACATTTCATTTTGCCTTTGAACTTCTATCAAAATTTGGATTATTTTGTATAACTGATCATGGTTAAATTTGTTTTGAGAAAATCCATTGCAAGTTCCTTTTGCTCCTCATCTTCAGAAACACTTACTCTTGATGACTGATCATAAATATGAACTGAGACCACAGCAAACTTTCATATATACTACATCATATTGTTATCAAATGCACTATAAGAAGACCTAGGAGTATTTAAGCAACAAATTCATGTGATTTCGAATTTATGTGAATATAACAGTTTAAAAAATTGCACAAAAATGAATCAATAAATAATATAGAATTCAGTAAAACTGCATTATATTGAAACAGTGTTAAATGGAGCAGCATTAAGTGGTGTCTTACTGTATAAATACATTTTATGAAATATTAAATTGTTCCAGTTGCATAGCATTACATCAAATTTTTATCCATAATAAATAAAGTTCTGATTCAGGAAATCAAATTAACACAAAATAACAAACTTATTATTTAAACTATAAGGATTTTTCATTATAAAGTATTTTTGGGTATTAAACCATTATCAATAGCTGACACTTCAGTTAATACCCAAAAACACTTTATTATAAAAAATTGTTTTAGTTCAATTAATAAGTTTGTTATTGTGTGTTAATTTTTATTAAATAGCATTATGTTGAATTTTTATCAAGTAGTGACATGTAAAAAATTTGAGTTTATACTTGTTTATATAGTCATTATAAAAAGTTTGATATTTCTTGATTTTGTTAGGTTAAAAAATTTGACATCTTAGCTGATACATAGTTTAAAAAGGTAATCTTCTCCAAATATAAGTTAAGAAAATAACTTTCTAACTTTTATTTTAAAGTAACATTATTAACAAAATAAGTTTTTATCTTTTTGTATAGCCATTTGTGGCATATATTTATACTTTTGACACAATGCAACTTTATTTATTTTCAGTTCTATTAGTTCAATAACTGATATTTATATACAAAAGTATTAATTTATAGTCTTTCAAATTCATATATTTCTAATAATAGAATCAGTAATATTTTTATTAAAAATAAATTTGTGAATTATGGATCCAAGATAAGGATATGCTGACTCAGGGAAATGCCACAACTGAGCTAATGAATCTCTGAAAAAATTTATTTTTAATTGACTCATACAAAAGTCAATCCTTTATAAAAATTATTTTCTTTCCAAAATTTCTCAGCTTATATATGAGTATATAAAGCAAATATTATGTTGTTATGATTTCATTTGTTGATTGTATTCAGTTTAAGATTAGATAAAAATTAATAATCAAAATTATAATTAAGATACAGTTTTAATTAAATTTATTTTTATTATGAATGAATCATTTTTCTCAGATTGAAACGAGAATATTCAAAAATAAATTTATTGGATTTACTTCGTGATGCAAATATTTCAAATGAAATTATTATGCCTATTAAAAGACAAAATTTCATAGTAAAGTATAAGCACTCTTCCACTTCAAGATTAATCTTTGATGAATATTTAAATTTTTTACCCTTGGAAATGTTTGATGATAATGAGTTTGATTGTCGAACACCACAAGAATGGTTATCTCTTGGTAAAATAAATAATACAAATATTCTTATACCGGGAATAGCATTTCTTCCAACATCTGAAAATGAAGAAGGTAAATTTTTATTGAATTTGTAAATACAGTATTATGTATTTAACTTTATATTGATAATTTATCAGATTGTACATTTAAATACTTTATTAAATGGAATTTTTTTGTTTTTCATTACTTCATATATCAAAAAGCTATTCTGCACTTCCAAAAAGAATCTTTTTTCATATGTTTTGATGAAATTTGATGTATACATTCAAGTCAATGAATATAATTGTTTATTATTTATAGTTTTCCAAAAAAATCAATTTTCAATCATGTTATAATTAAAATTGTAAAAATCTTTTAAAGATTATAAATAAGATGATAATAGTTGTATACAAGTAGTTCTCAATTTTATAAGTTAATTCATTTTTAAAATGTGCTCATAAAGTAGTAAACTGTAAACCAAGAATCAATTTCTTATAGACATAATGATAGAATCAATGGTTCTGTTCTCATCAAAGCAATTTGACCACAATACTATTTATCTTTCTAGTCTTTATTTAATTTTATTAAATAAAGGCCAACAAAATCAATAGTTCATGATTAAAAAATGATTTATTTATCTAACAAAATGAAAACATAGCCTTTAAAATCAAGCAAATTATCATCATCATCATCATCATCAAGCTTCTTCCCATTTCTATATGGGGTCGCTGTTTTTGATGAGCTTTCTCCATTGTGTTCTGTTACTCTGCCCAAGACGCCATATAGGTGACTGGTCAGTCCCAAGCCTGGATAAAGGAGGAGGGTTGGCGTCAGGAAGGGCATCCGGCCGTAAAACACCCTGCCAAGTCTATTATGATGAGTGGTACCCATGATTCAGAAGCAAATTATAATAATAATAAATTATTTATGTCATATAAATGGTAAAGAATTTTATTCTTCATTATTATTAACAGTTAAATAGAAGAGCTTTAATACAGATAAAATATTGCCTTAGGCACTATCGAGGAATGAAAGTTATTTATGGTAAAGAAGAAAACCTAAGCACTAAGCAGAAATAAAATCTTTATTTCACAAAGGAACATTTTCAAGCATTTTCCACTGGTCTACATCAGCTATTGTCAACCCCTATACAGAGAACTGGGATATTTCTCCAAGTTTATTTACATAGGTCAGAGAACACAGATGGTCGGTGACACGAGTTAAATTATTGCCCTGCATGAGACAGAGTATCTGTTCTAGTTACTTACATCCAAAAAGTTACATTAAACAAATTATTTGTCCAAAATGTAAAAAATAATAATAATAACATAATAAAAATGATAATAAAAATAAATAAATAAATAATAATAATAATCACAATATGTAAAAACAAAGGCATAAACCCGAAAAATTAAAACCTTTAAGCTTGTTTACATAGGTCAGAGAACACGAATGGTCAGTGACATGAGTTTCATGTCATCGACCATCCATGTTCTCTGACCTATGTAAACAAACCTGGAGAAATATCCCGGCTCTCTGAATAGGGGTTGACATTAGCTGATGTAGACCAGTGGAGAATTCCTTTGTGAAATAAAGGTTTTATTTCTGCTTAGTGCTTAGGTTTTCTTTTTTACTCTGATTAGTTGCAGAATGTCTATAGCCTTAGAAAGTTATTTATATAAATGTTGATAAAACTAGAGGGCGTCCTACTTTCATTTCTCGGCTGGAATTTTGAATTTTTCTGATTTCTTATACCCTGTTTACATTATGCAATATAAACCAGTTTGTAAATGATCATGTTCAAAATTTAACGAGTTCGAGGGAAGGCATCGTTCATATTATAATATTGTGTAAACAGTTTACATTACAAAGTGACCTCTGGTGTCGAATAATATACTTCCACTTCTTCTTAGCGATACATTTTGGAGTTATCGCTTTCTTCCATGTCTTTCAAAGGAATAAAATCACCTTAAATTATAATTAAAACTTTAAATATGTTAACTATAAGTTAAATATATATAAAATTAGAATAAAATTTTCATCAAAATGCTATTTACAAATTCTCATCAAGCAATTTAATTTCCAAAGCAAGAGAAAAATAATGGCGGTCACTTTCTGTTTTGTCCCAAACCATCCCAAACCAACATCCAATCAGGAATAAGTTTTAGTTTGAACCTATAGACCTTCCTCGTTTAGCATAAACTAGTATGCATTAGTATGTGATATTTTCAAACGAGTTTTGCTATCCATGTTCCATTCACATTTATGAGATTAAACAAGTTCTACGACTTGAACTGGTTTATATTGCATAGTGTAAACAAGGTATAAGTAGACAACTGAGTTTTTGCTACAAATCCAGTCATACTGTATTGTATAGCTATGTATGTGGTTTGAAATGCCTATTTATGAATGCTTAGCATTTATTTTTTGCAATTTATGTTCATATTTTCTATTTTTTTTGATAATTCATATTTGAAAACAAATTCACAAACCTGGGAACTCATAAACCATGAAATACCTGTATTTGATAATGAAACATGATATTTAAATTAGCAAGTTTCTATTTGTTCTTTTTTAAAGATTAATTTGAGGCTTCATAAATTTCAAAACATTATTTTTTTAAGATTTAGAAATATTGCTCTTTGAATTTTTATTTATTCAGTAATATTAGCATATTAAAAACACTGAAAAGATTTGATCAAAATTCTAAGATCAGTACAGTGAAAAACAGCAAAAGTATGAAAATTATATATACTGTGTTTGCTGATTTAAAAGATACATTCCAATTTTGGAATGGTAAATATAAGAAAAGCTTTTTAAAATTTTTATTGATAATACAATAGAAATCTAAAATTTAATAAAAATAAAATCCTAAAGCCAATAAGAAAAGATATAGGATTATTACTGATTATTTTAGTATTATTCAATACTAAAATAATCAGTAATTAGCAATATTACTGATTATTTTAGATTCAATACTGGCATGATCATTTTTATCCTCAACATGATTATAAATCAATTAGATTTAAATGTATAATTGGAATTCACTTATTGCTCCAACAATAATCTGGTAATTATTGAAGAATGTATTGCCTATATGTTATAATATCCTTTTTGACAATATAACTATCTGTTAACTACATTTTGTTGTTTGCAGGATTCTCAATATTCACATGTACTGTATTATCAATTCATCACTTTTTTAAGATGCACGGTGATTTTTAAAGGTATTTATAAGGAAAAAAATGCATTTTATAAGCTAACAAATATGGAAAGTTGTTTTCTTGTAAATAACTTATCTTACGGATTGTGTTTCAAGAAGATATATTGATTATAAGCATGTATACCATTACTTAAGTAAAGAAAAATCTTCCATGACAGTAACATAATGGCAGAGGAAATAATTATTGGCATATCAATTATTATTATTATTGTTCAGTATCAATAAAGGAATAGATTATCATTTTAAATCATCTACATTGCAGTTATAATGCCAGGTATCAAAGTACTTGAGAAATAAGAATTGTGTTTGCTGTAATATTTATCTAGATAAAATAAAAGAATATTAAATAAAGTGATATCACCAAATGTTTTATTAAGTTAGCTTAATGCTCCAAAAAGTAGAATTTAATAGAATAGAAGTAGTATTTTAGACAGGGGCAGACCGTTAACTTTGGGGGCCTACCTGATTAACCTAAATTAACCTAACACTAAGCTAAGCTACACTATGCTAAGCTAACATGCTTTAGAGGAGCTAGACTTGCACTCCCATTCTGACATTGCCACATTATTTGCATAATTGACAAATGACAAAATATATTTTTTGATGTTACTGACTACCAACAGAGCCATATTTGCTATTTACTGTCATTTAAAACATTGATATTTGATATTTTATTCAAATCCAATAGCATGGCAATCAATGATTTAAACTTTATATAGGTATGAAAAAATTTTGTATAAATTTTTTTCTTAAATTTTTAATTTAAATTGTTCTTATTTTTCTTTTTTGACTATGAAGGGGGCCTTGGGCTGCAGCCCATAAAGACCATGCCTAAATCTACCCCTGATTTTAGAGAAAGAGGCCAAACTGACAGAAGGATTGTCAAAAATGATGACATTTTATGTACTATTGCATCATACATACAAACAAGTTTTGTGTAAAATTTCAGGATGATTATATATACATCAGTGACCAAATGCATGTTTTTGGATTGGAAACTGTAGTGTAAGCCAGCAGTTCTCATGATGATGATTCCCATAATTGCACATATGATGATGAATCATAAACTACAATAAAGAAAATTGTGTCAATATTCTAATAACCAATAAATCTCATAATCTGTTTTAAGATTTATTGATTATTAGAATACTGTCACAATGAGTGGCTAAATCTCAGCCAATAAATCTTTTATGATATTGTTTAGCATAACAATAAGAATTTAATTGTTGTATATAGAATATTTTAATGACTATTTTAAAAGAAGCATTTTAATTTCAATCCAGTTATTGATATTATCTAAAACTTGTAATATATTAAGTTTCATTAATTAGTGTCGGATTGGTTTAATGTTATAACAGATACAAAAATAGCTTACAATGACCAATAAAATGTAGCATTTAAAAAGTGCTTTTGGGATATGAACCCATCTTCAATTTCTTTGCATAATAAATGACAAAATATAACTTGTACAATACTAAAACTACACTACAATAAATACAACTTAGAATATATGTTGGAAAAAACATTTTCATGCAAACAAAAAAAAACTTCCTTTTACGACAGTATTTTCTATGATTTTAAAGTTGGTTAAAAAAGTTTAGGAATAGAAATAAATATTTATATAAAATATATTAAATTAACAGAATAATTAGTTATTTGCAATCAAAAGGAAGGTCATTGGCTTTATGCCATTTCTATGATGATATAGCATGGGCTGTTAAGTGTCCTGATCATGGTTATATGTCATTTGCATGGCAATATATTTCTATCCCATGTCACTTGAGAGAGAATCTGTCAACTGTTTGTGGCTAGCCACCTCCAAGCTTTGTTAAGCCTTTCTGCATCTTTTTTATTTATTAATTACAAACTTGTTTAATTTTCTTTAAAAATATGGCATTTTTCTTTAATGAAATCAGGATCTGTATGATGGACTTGAGATATAATTCTTACATTCTTCCAATCAATACCAATTGGAAGAATGTAAAGTATGTAATGTACTTTGTGTAAAGTGAATTCAGATAAAGCAGTGCTTTTTTTTTTTGCTGTATTTGGCATTCTGTATATGTTCTTTGATTTTGTCTTGTAGCTGCTATCTAGGGATCACTACATAATATTGGATACTATCAATTGCTGTATGGATGGATACTTTATATGCACAAACTGTGTCATTTTATTCCTGTTTTTCTTTTTCATTTCTTATATGCAAAAACACTGTCAAGCCTCTTTTTTTACTAACTGGATTTTGTTGGTTTTTCTATTAAGTTTTTATTTGGGGAAATGATAGGATTCATTTAATTGCTACTTTTCTTATGCTTGCTTCTGTAATTCCATTGTTTTTCTTGCCAAACTATTTATTTTTGCATTGCATACAATTTTATAAAATTTCCTTATGTTGTATCTGTGTTTGATGGCAGTGTCTTTTAGAAAGTCTAGGTTTTTCTGTAAGTCAGTGTAGTGTTTGCAGATGGTGAAGGCTCATTCTATAAATACACAAAAATTTTCCATTTTATATGTGTTGCAGTCATATGATGTGCTATGGATATATATTAACATACTTGTTGGCTTTCTATGAACTTTTGTACTGTACCACTTATAGAATGAGCCTTCACCATCTGCATCTACTAACTATATGTGGCTAGATACACACAGTTGGCAGTGGCTTGGTGGCCCCTTTCCAAGTGACATGGGAGAGAAATATATCGCCATACAAATGACATGTTACAAATGATACAGTCAGGACATCTAGCAGTCATGCTACACCATCACCAAGTGCTGTACATGTCTATATATATATACAAAGAAACTGAAGATGGGTTCATATCCCAAAAGCACTTTTTAAATTCTGTATTTTATTAGTCATTGTAACTGTGCAACTATGATAAAAAAAAGACCAAGTTTTATATTTACTATAGTTAGTGATATAAGTTTTTCAAAAGTTTTTAATATTTTCAATTATAATTTGGGCCTTGTTAATTTTATAGAAAAATGATAGATAATAGGCAATTATATTCCATTCATTGTCCCCAATATTCCTACAAAGTTTATCAAGATCTCATAAGAGGTAGTTCATTATGGAAGTGCAAAATAAATCTTTAATAGGAAATTTAATACATTATGTGAATATTTTATTTATTTTAGAACAAGTTTTTCAATGGAATGAAGTAGCTGTATGTAATTATAATCCTAATATAAAGTATTATTTAGTGAAGAAACTATCAGAAATAAATGGTTTGTATTTTACATTGTAATTTTAGAACAATGCAATAAATAAACTATAACTTATAATTTTAATAAGCTAAAAATTAAAAAAATTTTGAAAATTTTAAAGTTTTGTGAATATTTTATTATTATTCTAAAGAAAATTATTATTTATAAATTATTATTATTAAAAATAATTAATGAAACATTACTTTTAAATAGGAAACTTAACAAGTGAATTTTGGATTCCACGAATATATTTAATGTTTATGGCAGAGAATCCAAAAATTTTTATTAAAAGAGTTTTAGCTGCTTTGAAATTGAGAGAAGAAGCAGAATTTTATTTAAGATATAATCTTTATATTAATCAAATGCCTTATCAAAAGTTACCAAGACCAAGCATACAATCAATAAAGAATATATTAAAAAGAGCACTAACCAATTATTCAGAGTAAGTTTTATTTATAGATATTTTTAATTGATGATTATGATTTATAGATATTTAATCATAATAATTTTAGATATTCAAAATTATCATATACTTGTATACGCTATCACTGAAATTCAGAGTTTAAAATCATCAAAAATTTATACCTATATATAAGAAAACCCCTCAACTTTTAAGTATTGGAACAATATAACATTCATTCAAATAAAAGGATAATTTTTTTATAATATTCAAAATTTTACAAATTTTACAATTTTGCTTAGTTCACTATTTGAATAAATATAGCCTCTTAAACAAAACTCCAGACTTATTGCATGGAAATGCCACAAAATGAATTTAAGAGAAAGTTAGATGGAAAGCAGGACATGATTATGTCATGCTACTCACAGTGCAATTTTATTGAAGTGTTTGTTCAATAGAAAATATCAATAAAATCATAATTGAATCTATCAGGATCAATTAGGAATATTTGGATATAAAAAAAATATATATATTAAAAATTTTTGTTATTTTTGAATTTCAACAAAAATATTTAACAAAAAATCAGAACCAATTCATGCAACAGAAATTTTTCTGGAACTGACAGGAGAGAAAAGCTAACCAGGTACATGTACAATTGCCTGAAGTACAAATCTGATATCTAAAATTAGTTGTAACATAATCATCCCATATTTTCTAAGTGATCAGAACTATCAGAAAACATACAAATTGTCAATCAGAAATATTGGGCAATCACTATATTTCCATTTAATATTATTTGATATTACATACAGTAGTGGGTACCATGTTTATTTTTTAAACATAAAAGGTCAATCTACACATTTTTGATTTTATCTGTGAAATGCCTGAATTATGAAATTGAGACATGAATGACATGAATTATCTGTGAAAAATTTATATTTTTGAATGTATTTAAATATGAATATTCATACCATCCATCTATTTTTAATAAAAGAATCAAAAAGAAATAAGTATTTTTTAAGAATAAATGTGGCTAATTTTGCTTCTACAAGATGTACTATTAGTGCAAAGAGAATGCAATGCAACCACTTTATATCTTTCAATTATGTTTGTATAATATCTAATATTTAGATACCTATAAATGTATTAATTTATGTACAGTTATACATGTGCACATACTTTTATTAAAATAATCAAAAGAACAAGATAATGATCTTTGTTAGAAATAAATACCACAGATTGCATAGGTAGCATGAATGTATAACACGAACACAATGAGATTGCACTGGCAAATATCCAATCTTATGAAAAATTTCTTATAATTATAAGATTTACCAGCTCAAGTTGACTGTGTGGTAAAGCAACAACTTCACGATACAGTCAACCATTAATTTATGTCAGTTAACTTTACCTGACACAGGAATGTTGCTTCATCACTGAACATCACTTTATTGAGAAACAAACCATTGTTGGCCATGCAATCAAGCATTTTCTTTTTCTGTTCATTTTCATGGCAAATTCCTTGTGATGTTATCTATCATCAGATTTAAGCTACTGGACAAGTTGCACTTTATATGTGGTAAGCTTCAACCACTCATGAACAGTTTTATGCACTGTTGATCTAGGCATCCTTAATTGAAGACTAGCACAACAAATGAACTTGTTAGGACTGTGTCTAAACGTTTTCTGTAGAGCAGCAAGTTGTTCTTCAAACATTTAGACCTACTTCCATTTTTCTGATGCTCCTGGTCTTCTGAAATTGTTTCAGCCATCATTTAATTAATTGTTCAGTTGGCAGATGTTTATAAAATTTATGTTTAAACCATCTCATAACTGTCTTTGGTGATTTTGTTTCACTTAGCCAAAGAACATATATTCTTTTATTTGCTTTCAGATGCCATTTTTCCATAAATCAAGACAAAAACACTTGTTTGATGTTGCCATACATGTGTACAAAAATTCTTTGAATTATAGAATAAATGCAATAAATCTTTTTTTGATATTTTTTCAGGTTTTTTTTTTTTTTTTATCAGTTACAGTTCTTAATCCAGTGAATAATTTATGAACACTTTGTATTAAAATGAAACAATATATTGATATAAGAATATAATATTAAGTACAAAAATCAGAAAGTAATTATAACAATTAAATAATTTATTTTATAACTAACTGTATATTATATTAATTACAGAAAATAATTAAGATTTTAATAGTTTTCCTGATAACAAAATCACTAATAATATCTCTGTATGCTAGAAATAGACAAATACCAAAATATAGAGATGACACCAAATTTTAAAATAATATTTATATATAGTAATTCAAATAAACTTACTATTATTTTATACATTATCAAATGTATTTTAATTGTTTGTATGCTATTTCATTCTTACAATATTTTAAAATTTAACGTTTTTTTTCAAATCAAGTTGTTAGTTATTATACAGGATGTTGTTCAAAGGTCTAGTAAAATTTAAATCACAGATGTTACTCATCAAAACAAAGCAAAAAGTTCATATAAACATGGGGCTAGAAATATTTCTTTTTTAAGATAACCCATGTTAAAAAAGTATATAATTTAATAAGCTTATTTTCTCATGATAGGCTGTAGTAAATTATAGTTTGTAATCAACTATTGAATATAAAAAAAAACTATACATTAATCACAACATTTTGCAAGCTATTGGGATAGTCTAAATGGTTAGAAATAACCCATAATCACCCAAAGAAGAAATGAACAAACAAAAATGAGCCATTTCATACAGTAGTATATGGTAGTGATTAACATTAACAAAGGATGATAGATATTCTCTCTCTCTTCCACTAATGTTATGGTAATGGACAAATATTTATACTTGTAGTATTTGTTAAATAGAGGTTTTACTCTCTTTTGCAAGGTTTCTTATAAAATCTATACTTTTATACCCTGTGTTGTCTTGAAAATGAAACATTTCCGAACCCCTATTTATTGACTTTTTGTGTTGTTTTGACAAATAGCATCTGTGATTTAAATTTAGTCAGACTTTTTAGGAACATTCTGTATACAGGGTGATTCAAAAAGGTTGTGCCAAAATTTACAGACTTGTAGAGGATAACATCAGGTTTCACTGTATATGGTAGTGAATAACATTAACAAAGGATGATAGATATTCTCTCTCTCTTCCACTAATGTTAAGGTAATGGACAAATATTTATATTTGTAGTATTGTTAAATGAAGGTTTTACTCTCTTTTGCAAGGTTTCTTATAAAATCTATGCTTTTATACCCTGTGTTGTCTTCCTTCCTAAATTCTTAAAGTGTATTATCATGGATGCACCTGCCTGCCCTCATCTCTTCGCCTATATTAACCTCCATAAAAATCTTATCGAAGCAAGACCAATTTTAGAAAAATTTAGATCTACTTTCCTACTTGAAAAAGCCTTTGCTAAATGGTGTAGAGCCAAACTAGATAATTATCCATACAAAACAACTTCTGCTTAATCATTTTTGGATGATCTGCTTGCAACAGGACCATTTCCCGATGAATGCTTAAACTGTTCTCGATTTTTCCTCCCTATATCCGTCAATTATCATCGAACCAGCCTGTATACAACTTTATAAACTTTGTCAAAACAACACAAAAAGTCAATAAATAGGGGTTTGGAAATGTTTCATTTTCAAGACAACATTCTTGTTTGCTCTGATAAATAGTGCTAAATTTGTTTGTTTTTGTTGTGCCAAAATTTACAGACTTGTAAAGGATAAAATTCTGAGTAAAAAGTCTAGTCACATTTTTTGATTTGAGGCTCCATTTAAAAGCTATAACGCATAAAAGTTTTGTGATAACATTTCCAGTTCAGTCAAAAATATTTTAAAATATGCTTATTTGTATTTTTAAAATCATCTATAAATTTTAACTACTTAAAAACTATCCTAAAAAAATTTAGAGCATTGAGAACAAATTGTTTATTAAATATCAACTGATTATTTAAATGAAGCGTAATTGTTTTACAAACATAGCATTCATTTTCAAACATTATCATTTTTGAATATTAAATTGAATTTAGAGCATCAAGAACAGATTGCTTATTAAAATAGCAACTGATTATTTAATGAAACATAATTGTTTTACAAACGTAGCATTCATTTTCGAACATAGCAATTTAATATTCGAAAGATTTAAAAAAACCTTAAAAATCTTTTAGTATGAAATCTGAAGTTCAATAATTTACCGAAATAATATACAGCACAATACTCATACCCGCCATTAAAAGCACTCTCATTGGGTTATAATGGTCACGTGCAAGGTTGGTTGGTTTTGATGTAACAAAGGCCTCAGAGGCCAAGCTGCGCCAGACACAGGGTAAAACTTAAAACAAAATAAATAAGTAAAAATAAAAATGCACTTAACAAAATTTTATGCAACAAACAAGATAACAAAAAAAACGAAAACTAAACAAAAATAACATATGGTGTAATTGGCCAAAGATAACATTTTAAAACAAAATAATAGACCAAAAAACAAAAAATAAATAAATATATATATAAAATGCTATAAACCGTCATATATAAAACGAAAACTAAACAAAAATAACATATGGTGTAAATGGCCAAAGATAACATTTTAAAACAAAATCAATAGACCAAAAAACAAAAAATAAATAAATATATATATAAAATGCTATAAACCGTCATATGCCTAATAAAACAGATAACAATAACGTAACAATTATATATAATGTAAAACACAAATATCCGATAAAAAGGCGAAAAGGCCGGTAGAATTAAAATCTTTGCCAATAACAGCTGTAAGATTAAAGGAAGACTAATTAAAGTGCCGTAAACGCTCGGCACTACAATAAGAACACTCAGTTAAAATGCGCTTAATGGTAAGAGCACAGTGACAACGGTCACAAGTAAGCTGGGCTTCGCCCATTAACAGATACTTATGCGTGAGCCGGCTATGTCCGATGCGGAGTCTGGCAAAAACGACTTCCTGTTTCCTGTTCCTGCGATGGCAAGAGTCCCATTGCTCGACCAAAGGCTTGATCTCGTGTAGTCTGTTGTTAATCTGTCGGTCTCACATACGCTGTCATATTTCCATCAACTTTTATACCTGGCTTCAAGTCAGAAAAAGGGAGTTGACAATTGTGTGACTGCTTAGGGATGGCTGACTTAGCAGCGATATCGGCAAGTTCATTCCCTTGAATACCAACGTGTCCAGGGATCAAATAAAACTTGATTGTGTATCCCTTTCTGGAGAGACGAAACAGAAGCTTCTTGACGTGTAAAAGGATAGAATGTAGGGAAGGTTTCAGCGAGATCAAAGCCTGAAGTGCACTCATTGAATCGGAATAAATAATGCTGTTACGGTGGCCTTTCGTTCTAATGTGCTTTAGAGCAAGGTGAACTGCATGCATTTCGGCGGTGAATACAGAAGCAACTGTGGGGATCTGCTCTGATAACGCTTCGTCGTCACAGATAACAACAGATCCCACATGTCCATCGGATTTAGATCCGTCCGTGAAAAGCGAGAAAAATCCTCTGTTCGTATAACGAAAATTTGCAAATAGCTGCTGAAAGACACAGTCCGGAGTAGAGGCCTTCGGATAACGTGAAGGCTGAAATCCACCGATATGGGGGACGCATCCCAAGGTGCGACAGCTACGTGTTGAGACTGGGAGATGGATGTTGTATCTAAATCAAGCTCACTGAGTAGATCTGTCATTCGCAGACCGAATGTTGGAATACACGATGGTCGAGCAGCAAATAGTGAAATGAATATGGGATTGAAAACACATTGCCATGCAGGATTTTTTGGAAGAGACCTCAATTTGGTGTAGTAGTAGAGAGACAGTTGTTTCCTCCTGATGGAAAAGTAGAGGTTCAAACACTTCGACTTAGAGACTCTGGACAGGTGACGTGCGAAATGCTCCAATGCACAAACGAAGTGCATGATGGTGAATGGGGTCATCATATATTATACATTATTTATTAACTTCTTTGCTTACAAACTATCATTAGAATTAACATAATTTATGCGCGGCCCGAGACAATCTTTTTTCTTCAAATGTGGCCCAAGCAAGCCAAAAGGATGGACACCCCTGATCTAAAACATCTGTTCTTCAGACATGGCATTACCCTCCGTCTGGTAGGATGGTGCAAATTAAGTCTTTTTTGAAATGCTGGACATAATTTCTCCTGCCATAGAACCAGCCCCTGGAAAAAGTGCAGAATTTTTAAATCTATTGATAAATAGCAAAATTCACTCTGATGCTAGTAAAATAAGAAATGTAAATATGCAAAGCTATTTCCATTATCATGGTTATGTTCCTATCCTTTCTGTGTATATTCTTAATGAAATTAACAAAGTTTCAACAGAGGAAATACAAAACATTAAAGCTTGCAGACGCAAACACAGTAGAAGTAAACTATGGCATCGAATGAGGAGGACCGGATAACTGGAGCCATTATTGGGAGCATCGAAAAAACAGTCCGAACAGGAATTTATGCACCTAGACCTGTCATGCGATAATTCAGAGACAAACAACTCAACCATTCAGCTATTAAGTGGGGTAAGCAGAATGAATTACTTGGAATTATAGAATACCAGGCTGGTTGGTGTCAATGTAAGACGCTATGAGATTTTTGACCAAAATCTGAATTACCTGGCTGCCTTACCAGAAGGAATAAATGGGATCCATCCACAGGCAAAGCAGTTCTTCTTGAAGTCAAGTGCTCCTACTCCATCCGTCACGCTGTATCTACTCAAGTGCCTTATTTGATTGCAGGAAAGAAGCATTATTATGTTAATAAGCGACATGAATATTATAGCCACACACAATTACAATTTGGATTGCAAAACTTACAGTGAGACTTTGTTGTGTGAACTCCGTATGAAAATATATTGAAGATATTGTTAAGGATCAACTTACTGCCAGAAGATTTTAGAGCGAGCAGACTTGTATTACAAACATATCTTTGCATCAAAATATTTTTCAATATAACATACCAAGAACTAATTATCATTTCAAAATGCATATAAATTAATTCTAACTAAACTTTGATTATCTTTCTATCCAAATGTGCTTATTTTACTATTCTTTATTCAGCATATTTTGTCAACATAAAATTTTCTTTGCTTATTAATAATGCTATATCAATTACAAAAATTATGATTTGTAGAAATGTATAACTGATTATAAACTCTTGTCTCCCTGTTGAAGGAATATGTTTTGTCTATTCACACAATTTTTATTTTTATTTTTGAATAAAGAAATAGATTTAAAAAATGAAGAATAAAGAAAAAAGTAAACTGTAGTTAGTTAAATATAACTAATATTTTTATTGTTTTGTTATATTTTGTTCAAAGCAAAACATTTGTATTTAACTCATTACAAATCCTATATGTACATATTTTTGAACAGTGACTTTGTTTCATCAAGACAAAATAAGATGCAATAATTCAAGTTTTGGACGGTCATTTTCTTATGTAACACTGCAATTTTATATTGTATTACAGAGATAATTATAGCAAAGTTTCATTCATAAACACTTTGCTTCTTAAAGTTTAGAAGATAAAAACAGTTTGTGAATATTTGTGTCGCTATAGGCCAAAGTGGCCTTTCTAATATATCTTTTAATATTTGGTTCCACTTTGCTCTCCTAATTACATTTTCTACAATAATTCTCTTATTTGCAATTTTCCTAGTTTTCATTATATCCTGAGCAGAAAGTGTTTTATTTTTAACAAAAGGAGGAATATTCAGTGTAACTCTTTTCTTTTCCAAAATGTCACTTACGTCAAAGCCTTTATCTCCAAGTACAATATCCACAAGGCTCAATACTTGGACCAATTTTATTTAATATCTACATTAATGATATTTTTAATATTGATAATTTGAATATAATAGGATATGCTGATGATTTGATATTGAGTTGTTTTGGTAAGGAAATTTCTGTAGTTGTATATGACATGAATCAGAATTTATTTAAAATTGCTAACTACATGAATCATAATAGACTTCAGATTAATTATTTAAAATCAGGTTATATTCTTTACTGTAACAAAAATAAAAAGTTTGAATTAGATTTTCATATTTATCTGAACTCTATAAAATTAAATGAAATGAATGAAATAAGGTATTTACACAGTATAATGCACACAGTAGCGACAGTTCGGGAAATTTTTAGCTAGACGGTGATGCGCGCGCAGACTACTGGTGGTTGAAGGATGGGGTTAAACGAGCCGGCCTCGGACCCGCCTGAAAAAATGGAGGACCCAGATTTGAACCCTGATTCTGTAGGGTGGGATGGTTGAAGGATGGGGTTAAACGAGCCAGCCTCGGACCCGCCTGAAAAAATGGAGGACCCAGATTTGAACCCTGATTCTGTAGGGTGGCAAGCCACAGCTTTACCACGCGGCCATCCTGCCGCATAATAATAATTATTAATTACATTATTACGGCGCCCTAAGGTTAAATTCATGCTTTGGTACTTTTCAATTTTTATACGGCCCGCATAATCCTGAAGATTGTTTATCTGGCCCTCGGAAGAAACTAATTGCCCACCCCTGGGGTAAGGCATATAGATAATATTGCATTTTCAGTATCAAAAATTTTGGGTATGATAAATAGACCTCGGAAGAAAATAATTGCCCACCCCTGTTTTACACTGTCCAACATCTTGTTTTTTTTGCTCTCTAATAAAAAATTTTAATGCCAACAATTTATGACTGTTGTTCTAACTCGAGCACGCTATGTGAGCGAAAAAATATATTAGAAAAACTTTAAAAATAAACAATTATTTATAATATTTAAAAAATAATTGGATCGCGTGTCGTGGTACTATTACCGAACTGAAATTTCCTTCCTGAATTATGAAAAACAATTGAGAAGAAACGCCCACATCTGAAAAAATCTGTTGTTATTTCTTCATAGGTATAATTTTAACGACTTACGATAAAACATATTTCTATGAGTCGTATCGAGTTCTTAGGAGAGAAACAGGATAGAGGCCCACATCTGAGTAAAATTGGTAACAGTATATATTAATAAATACAATTGTAATTTAAACTGTTGACGTAAACTACTACCACTACCAAAAATTATTTTCTTTATATATACAGTAAAAATGAAAATTGTTATCTCGTGCATAAATCTATAAATAAACAGCGTGTAAAAAAATATACCTGGATATTAAGCGAATCTACCAGATGTATAAACGATTTAAGTCATAATTTTCTCTCCTATATAGTATATGCAAGGATTTTGGACAAAAGAGAAATTTAGAAGTTCTTTCTTCCATTTATCTTTATAAAATAAATTTCTTTGACCTAATAAGAAATTAAACATTTGAAAATCTGTAAGAAAAATCGATACTTACAAAATTAAATTCGATTAGGATACGTAAACGAACATCTTTTACATCGCGTTAGAAAGTTCAACTTTCATCTCACGACGTAAACGAGGCGATTTGCCTACTTAGTCACCTGCCGAGAATGACATATGGCGACAGTAGTATTCAGGTAGAAACAAACAAAGTAGACGTCAAACAATGCCATTCGCGGCGGTCACAATTCCCCAAATCGTTCACCTTTTAAGCGCGATAAATTGTTTAATTCCTGTAAGTCTACCACGAAAAAACGCATAAATCCGTATAATATACGAAACGCAAACCAACAGGATCGTATTTAGAATTAGGACAGATCTTTTATTGGTCTTTATTGTATACGTAACACGACAGAGCCGATATTTGTCCCCGACCCATTTGTAAGGATTCGGACAGACGTTTATTTTTCTTCCAATGGAATCCGAAACTACAACGTCGAAATATTAGACCCCGTCCCCACACATTTTATCTGGCCTCGATATAGGCATATTCCCTTTTTTTTAATTAATAGAAAGCCGCTGTCATTTTTAAATCTTTAATTAATTATAGAAAGAAGATAGACTCCTCTGAATTGTGAAACTGGAGAAGATTGCTCAAAATTCCTTGGACTGCAAGAAGAACCAATATATGAAATGGCTCATTTTTGTTTGTTCATTTCTTTTTTGGGTATTCGTTTGTTTTTATCATCTTCCAGTATAGCAGAAGTTATGAACACTTTTCGTTTTGGCACAACCTTTTTGAATCACTCTGTATATTCTTTTATATATTTAGCTGTAGGGTTCTGAGTTCCTAAAAGTCCAGGGCTCAAGCCCATATAACTCATGCTTATATCCAGTCCTGTGAGTGATATAGGAGGATGTGTAACTGCAAAAGAAGCCTGGAAGATGTTATTGAAGACTCATTTAAAGTACAGATTATTCCACATTCCACAACTATCAAATAGTCTTATCAAAATTAAGAAAGACAAAGATATGAAGGGTTATCTTTAATGCCTAATGAATTGTACTGAAAGCTGAGAAGTTGTGGTTATGGATTCACCAAACAAGAAGTAGCATTGGTGATATTAATTGGTTTCCCAGATATCTGTGAAGTGTTAATTCTAAACCTTGAGCAAGACAAAGATAGTCTGTCAGTTAAGAAAGTAAAGGCTAGACTTCTAGTTGAAGAGAAGAGGATAAGTTGTCATGAAGAAGAAAAAAATTATTAGCAAACATGATATGTAGACTGTTCACAAAAAAAATGATTAATTCAAATCTTATGAGTATTCAAACAGTGAAAACCATACAAATGACAAGAGAGAAACAAGCTTTCAAAAACAAACAAATACTAAAAGTCAATGAGTAAAAGTTTTGCAGCCTTATTGCAAAAAACTATCCAGAGTCAAGACAACCAAAATGGATTGTATACAGCCCAGAAAGTTCAGAAAGTATAGTACAGTATAGTATATTTTGTAAATGATGTGACTGAAAAACTAAAGTTATGGTTTCTGAATAATGGTGCTATTGATCATATGACATCCCAATGCAAAAAGTAACAAAATTCAAGAAAATGACATCAAGTATCAGTATAACAAATAAAAATAAAATACAAATTGATGGTATTGAACAAACATTAAACTATCTGAAGAAAATGGAGGACTAAATGGTTCTTTATATAATGTTTTATTTGTGTCAATTTTTAAATAGAAATTTCCTCTTAGTCGGCAGAATTGAAGAAAAAGGACTGAAGATTGGCTTTTAAGTAATAGAGAATAATGATGAAGTCCTATTAATAATAGTTCATAGAGGAAGGCTATATTGTATAGAAGAATGCAGTTTTAAAGTAAATTTTATTAAAAGGATTGATGAATCACTTTGGCATCAATGACTTGGCCACTTATATTCCATTGCTGCAAGAAGACTAATAGGAAGTGATGAGAAAAATCAAAGATCAACTAAAGATAAAAAAAAATGCATACTAGAAAAGCAAGATAGCAAATTTTACAAATAAACAGATCTATAAGAGTTAAGAACTACTTGAATTAATCCATTCAGATGTAAGAAAGATTAAGCCAACATCAAAAAAGGTGCAAACTAATTTGTAACCTTCATTAATGCTCAATATATAGTCATATGTCTAATAAAGGCAAAAAATTAAGTTTTCAACAAGTTTGATGATTAAATATTATGGTCAAAATTATAACAAAACACAAATAAAGGTATTAAGAAGTGACAACGATGGTGAATATCAAAGTACAAAGAATATCGAAGTTTGACAATTATTTTGTTAAAGTGTTGAATCTAGAGACAATTGAAAGTTCCCAGGGTGCCACAACAAAATAAAGTTGCCAAAAGGATGAATCAGATATTACTGGCATAACAAGATACCAACTTATTGAATTAGGACTAACTAAAAACTTTGGGCTGATGCAGTTGTTATGGCAAGCTATATTAGAAATAAATATCTTTCAAATGTCATTAATGGAAAATCATCAGAAATGTTGCAATCTGAAAAAATCCTATTCTAAACCACCTTAGAGTTTATGGATATAAGATATGGAGTAGTAAGTAAACAAAAATGAAGCAAGCTAAATCTGAGGGCAACCAAATGCATACTTGTTAGCTATCCAGAAGAAATCAAAGGTTACAGATTATGAGACAGAAAAAGAGGCTGTTTTTTTGTTAGCTGCTATGTAACATAAAATAAAGATAATAAACAACACTGATCAGGAGAGAGAAATTTTATTACAGAAATATTTTTGACCTGAAGTCTTTAGCTGTACTACTGACACAAAAAGGTTACTATGGCAGGATAAAATGACAATTGTTCATCATTTGATCTTACAATAAATAAACAAGCGTCACATGATGAAGTTAAAAGGAACTATATGAATGGAATTTGTAATGTAAAACTAAGAAAAATACAGATTTTAGGACTTCTATTAGGGTATCACTAAATACAAGATAGAGGGATTTATACATTATGGAAAAATAAAATACAGGTAGTTCTCAACTTATGATGGCCAAAAATTATGACTAAAAATTCTCTAATTCAACTTTGCTGCTTGTGTATATATATATATATACATATATGTCACATTGCTTTTGTATATGCTTTGCAGCATTGCCATTAATCAGCAAGCAAAGCCTTATTATTGCATTGTGAGGAAGTTAACTTTGACTGTCCTATTTTTATTTTATTATGCACTTTATTATTTATCATTATTTTCTTATTATCTGTATTATATTTTAGTTTAAAAGTTAACTTACTTCCCACATTCTCTTCTCCGTCATTAGCAATCACGTGATACAGAACCAGAACCGTCCTCCGGTAGAGCTGTCCCAAGTAATGACGTCATCATCTAATCTAACTAAATTTACCACTGATCCAATATGTGAAAATAAGAATGATCCGTATCGATGTTTTGTTCAATATATAAATGAATTGTAAAGAAGATGACATGAATGAATTACTCTGTAAGCTAATAACTTTGAACTTGTTAATAAGAGTATGTAAAAAGCAGCATGGGACTGTAAGTCACCTGGTATAGCTTATGAAAAATGGCAACCAATGAAGTGTTGTCTTGGTGGAAAATTGGTGAAAGTGACATTTGAGTTTCTTGTAAAGATCGACAATTGTTTTAAGTTTGTATCGGAGGTGGAGGTAGTAGATTTAAGTAGTATTTATGGTTTGTTTCTTTTGTGAATAATTGATATTTGAGTAGAATTAAACAAGTTTTGTTGATTAATTTATTGTTGCTTTATTATAGTTTCAATAAAGCATTTATTAACACTTTTGTAAGTGTTTCGAGTCTAATAAATTTATATTTTTTTGTTATTAATTTGTTTGAGAATTCCCTCAATTTATTAGTATAAGTTTCTAACATTGTTTTGTTCATTCTAGTTCTAACACTTAATCAGTACTTCTAGTTGTAAGTTCCGATTTCCTGTTTCGTTTCGTCGTTAGACATTACGTTGTTGTTAGATTGTTTTGTAATTAATTATAGTTAAGTTAGAACTTAGAAAAAACCTGAGCTCAGGCCGAACTCTGAAATTTGCAGAGTCGCTAGACCATTAGGCTTAGTTTAGAATTAATAGTATTGCATCTGTTCTAATCTGCGACTTTGCAGCATCTTGTCATTACTCTGTCATGTCCAGTAAGATAAATAATACTACTGATGAAAATTCCAATGTAAAATATGGCAAGAAAAGCTTTAACCATTTTAAGTTAAATAGAAACCTAATTTATGAAAAAATTAAAACGAAAAACAAACAAATCAAAAATTAAAAAAGTCCTTGACTTACGTCAGAATTGACTTATGATGGAGATGTTGGAACGGAACCTTACCGTAAGTCGAGGGTTACCTGTAATAAAAAATACATATATATGATACTAATAATAATGTACACAATAAAAAATACCGGTACATACAAAATAAAATGTTGAGAGACTGAAATGTCAATTTAGTGTATGTCTTCTCAGCAGGTGTCCAATGTGAGAAGTGATATACTGTAATAACCATCAATGCACCATGATCAGGCATTTGATAGGCTAGGATCACATTTGTTAATGATATGATTATTTTGCATTAGGCCTGACATATTTATTCCTAACAAATTTATTTATTTCTTTCAATTCTGTTATTGAAAATATGTATGTGTGTGAATGCTGATATTTAAAACATAAAAATTTTAATTTATTAGACATTTAATTTATTAAAATTTGTGAAATGTAGACTGATCTTTTTAAATGAGTAAACATTGTCTGCTCTTCTATGCATCATCAGTTAATATTAAATGGAAAAGTATAGATCTTGCATATTTGTGATCAACAATTTGCTTTCTTACTAGTTTGATCATTTAGCAAATATAGGATGACTTACTTTGTATTGATTTCAAATGTCAGATTTGAATTTCTGATGATCACATGAGCTTTACACTTCAGCCAGTCACAGTAAGGCTGGATTCACACTGACCATGCAGCTGCGATCTTGACCACAACTGCGGCCGTTGCTGTAGAAACAATCCCATCAGGCCTCGCTTCCTGACTCTCTACTGTGACTATGACAATATTCAACTTGCTGAATATTGTTGTGGTTGCAGCAGCTAAGTCATTACGATAGCCAATAGAAAGGAGGCATTTTACGAGCTGTATGCTACATCAGCTCTTATTGGCTATTGTTTATGCAGTTACTATTGGTTGATTTGAAAAATTGTGAAGCCAATCGTGATCAATGTGCATGTTTTATCGCAAGTTGTCAGTCGTGGTCATAGTCGTAGATATGGTCTCAGACCAGTGTGAATCCAGCCTAAGGCTGGTAGCAAACTAGGCAATATCGGCACAACCTGATCAGTGCCAACGCTCAAGCAGAGACCATTTGTTAGCACTTCATCAGTACTTCGTCATTTTGTGTCATCAATGGAGGTGTGGCCGTCGCCGGCCATGTCTCCATTGATGATGCAAAATGACGAAGTACTGATCTTCCAACGTGTCTTGTTTGTATCTTCCAACATGTCTTTCCAACTTCCTTTGTTTGTATCCTTTCTTTCAACTTGTTTGTATGTCTTTCCAACTTGTTTGTATCCATGCCTTTCCTTTGTTTGTATCTTCCGTTGATTTTTCCAACATGTCTTGATCTTCCAACGTGTACTTGATCTTCCAATGTGTCTTGTTTGATATTTTTCGACAACCAAGTGTCAATGGTCATGCGCAATAAACGTTATCGCAAAGAATAATGAATAGAAAGGGCGCTAATATTATTTGGATGAGCAAAGTTGGAATCACAAGTATCGAACAAGTAGAATGTAATATGATAACATTGACATAATAGCTGCATCATATTGAAATCAAAAGATTTTATTTGAAGCATTTTTATTAATTAAAATAATCATAAATACCGATATGATGAAATATTTTTGAGACACAGCTCTTGTGAACCACTGTATTTATGGTTCTCTCCTCACAATGTCGAATCCATTTTCTGTCACGTCCTTGATGCCTTTTGAGAAGTGAGCTACCTTCTTCCATGCAAATAGTAACACATACTCTAACAAGATATTGTCTTCAATCTCTTTGTCTGCCATGATATCAATAAACAAGGAGGCAGTGCAAGAGAAAGTAAGTCTAAGTTAATTGGTCGGTTTTAAATATCACTATATTTCATTTGTGCATGTCTGCCAGATAAGTCGCTCTAGCAAACTACTTATGACCTAATGACGTCACATCATAGGCAACCTGATCAACTAGTTTGCTACCAGCCTAAAATTTCTTTTGCACCTTGGTTCTGATTTGTATCATTTAAATTTTGCTAAATATTTTTGTTGAGATCTGCAAATGACTAATATGTTTAATATTTGATTTGATATTTTATTACCAAATAAATGCTTCAATCTATATATATTAATACATTGTACTTTTTTTTTAGTTTGTGAGCCCTCTAGAATTTTTATTATTTGCCTAAGAAATGGTTGAAATATTGAGCAGTATCATTTATAATTGTATCATTTCAATGTTATATCAATTACAGATAAAATTTTATATTTTCCAATAGATGGTGCCATGCATATGACATAACATGGAATATCATAAAATATCATTGATACATAACATCATTAAGAAAATAAATAGAGCAGTATATATCATGGCATTAATAGGCTGTTGTTCTGATGAAAAAGGGGTTTTGGGTTTTATAAATTCTTTTTAACTCTAGAAGTGTTGATTATTTATCCATGTGACTATAATTAATTTTATATTTCAAAGAAAATTATCTTCAACTAATGATAAAATAATAGTTAAAATGAGTATAAGACAAATGTTTAACATTTAAGAACTATATTTAAAGTATCTTCTGTTCCATGTATCTTAAACATAGATGGTAACAGATTGAGTTGTATTTTACTTACAGCTCTATTACAGGATTCAAATTTTTCTTTATATAACGTTTTTGGCCTTTCTAGGAGACCCTCTTCAGTACTGTACATAGATATTCCTATTGTAGTCGTTTTCGAACGATTCAATTTCTTCTAGAACATATCGCTCTTTAAAATTACGTCATAACCTCCGTTTTTTTGCTTTTTAAAAAGTTTCTTTTTAGATTCCCAAGGTTTATTAATATATCACTATTATATGCAGAAATTACGCTCCGTTAGGTTTATTTAATAATATACGATATATTCATCCGTTCACGCTATTATATCGTGTTTTATATAATGTTACGATCTCATTACATATTATATCTGGCGCACCATCGCCATGCTGTCGGGAGGTTTTTAGGGTCGTTATCGTTGACAACATTCATTTTTAGCCTTCTTTTTTCAACCAACGATAACGACCCTAAAAACCTCCCGACAGCATGGCGATGGTGCGCCAGATATAATATGTAATGAGATCGTAACATTATATAAAACACGATATAATAGCGTGAACGGATGAATATATCGTATATTATTAAATAAACCTAACGGAGCGTAATTTCTGCATATAATAGTGATATATTAATAAACCTTGGGAATCTAAAAAGAAACTTTTTAAAAAGCAAAAAAACGGAGGTTATGACATAATTTTAAAGAGCGATATGTTCTAGAAGAAATTGAATCGTTTGAAAACGACTACAATAGGAATATCTATGTACAGTACTGAAGAGGGTCTCCTAGAAAGGCCGAAAACATTATATAAAGAAAAATTTGAATCCTGTAATAGAGCTGTAAGTAAAATATAGTTAAATTTTAAAGAAAGACAGGAGTATTAATACTAGATTGAGTTGTATTGAAGAGGGACTAAGATTAGTCCGAAAACGTTTTACAGAAATAAACCTGTATAAGTTACTTGCTT
This sequence comes from Olivierus martensii, assembly GCA_000484575.1. Classification (NCBI taxonomy): domain Eukaryota; kingdom Metazoa; phylum Arthropoda; class Arachnida; order Scorpiones; family Buthidae; genus Olivierus; species Olivierus martensii. The sequence goes on from AYEL01057624.1 coordinate 94,296, forward strand.
GTAGTGCTGATTTTTCGACCTTCTGAGATTTGAGTATATAAAACTCATATTCCGACAAATGATGATGTCATTAAGATGATAATGTCAAAAATCTCCCATTATAACAGGTGCAGGATTTATCAATGTATGAATGGGATTAAATTAAGTCAAATTTCTATTACTAGTTTGTAGAAAAGGATGTGAGTGTATAGCTGATCTTCAATTATTTCATGAAAATCCCACTTTCATTCTATAATCTTAGTCAATATAATAATGTAACCAAAATAGAAATGTTGTATACTTTGTTCTGTTTGCTATTACTTTGATATCAATTGCAAGTTTTTAAAATATTTTATAAAAGTTAAAAAAAAATCTATAATATGTTTGTAAAATATTTGCACTTCATTTTTCTGGTGAGAAAAAAAATCATCTTTCCTGTGATGATGTATATTATGCTGGGCATTTGCTTTGATCTATGACCTCAAGCAAAACCAATCTTTTATTTTTTATTTTTATAGGCCAAGTAATAAAAATGTAGAGAGGATCATGAACTCAAATGAGTACTGCACATTAATATACAGACATTTCTTGATTTATAAAGATTGGATCATAAATCTTTAGTAGTTACGTAAAGATTCCTTGACTTACAAGAAAAATATACTGATCATAGCAGATAAAGCTATAATGCAGAAATATGATAATTTTTTTTCCTAATTTTATCATTTATCATACTGTATTTTATGGACTTACTAGGTTGGTTTTAGTTAACGAGCTGGGCCCAGATCCAGACCTCTCCTGAAAAACTGCAGGTATGGAATTCAAAATTGAATCTGGATTCTCCAAGATGGTAAGCAACAGCTTTACCACACAGTCATTCCAGCCAAATATGTGGTTATTCTTTAATATAACTATTGATATCATGAGTAGCATCTTCCAAAGGACATTTGCTACCCGTGATGCAAAGATCATTGGGAAGATATGGAAATCATTGAAAATGACTTATATAGCATATCCATTGACTATGAAGAAAAATGGCATATTTATAATAAAATATACCATTTTCAAATATTAAATATGCACTCATGGTAATCATATAATATTATAAATATGTCATGGATAGGCTAATAATGTGTTTCATATTCATAAACTTATTCATGCAACTTTTTTCTGTCCCTTGTAAAACTACAGAAAAAGTTTTACAAGCCACAGAAAAAAAGTTATTTGTTGTTTATTTCTTTGTGTTGAAATATTTACAGAAAATAAAATTAATGAAGAAAATTCTGTAGCATGCATAATTAAAATACGTCAATTTTATTTTCTCTTTATTATTTATATATATATGTATATAATATTTATTTAATTTTCAGATATAAAATATTTATTTCTGAAGTAAAGCAAGATATAATTTCAAATTACCATCATATATTTAATGAGCTTATGCTTAGAGAAATTGTATCAAATTATCCAGATATATTTTTCTATATTAAAATACCAGAAAAAAAGAAGACAAAAATTCATAAAAAATGTATGTTTTCAATTAAATTAAAATTTTTAATGTTATTTATAATACAATTAAAGGTATTTTATCTAGTTATCAAAATATGACCAATTATCATATCATATTGTCACATTTGATTGACAATATGATTAACCATGATCTATATTCAAATGTAAGATTAAATCTGTATCTAAGTCAAATTAGATATAACGGATTTTTTGTTATTTCATATCAAGTTATATAATTGAAAAATTGTTTTAGTTTAAATAAAATAATTTACAGAAATTTATTTTAAAAATATAATAGTGTAATATAAGAGAGGAGCTGGTGAGTATAGTTTCCTCCAGGTATCATATTAAGACAATGCTAATTTAATTAAAACAAATAAAAATATGAAATTAAATACACAAACTAACTTGATTGAGCCAAACATCATAAACCTTATGAGATATCTTTAGTTTATACCATTTTCAATATAAAGCAGATAATAATAGAAAAGAACAAAGGAATACAAAAAGAATATGCTATAAGTTGATATAAAATATAGTGGACTCTTGATTTTACAAACTCGTACAGACCCCAAAAAGTTTGTAAATGGAAATGACATTAATTAACATTGGGACTTTTTGGAACCAACTAAATAGTTCGTAAAAACATGTAGTTGATAAATTAGAGGTTTATAAAAATGTGAGCCCACTGTATATAAATTTTTAGAATAACTTTATACAAGGCTACTATAAAAGAACTTCCCAATTTCATTTTCATGTAGTATGTATAGCATGAGAATCAGTGATGAAGAATATAGCAATCAAAAGAGTAATACACCAAGTTTCATTTAAAATTCTGCAAGAGCAGCATAGTTCATTTCTTTGGCCACTAGGTGAGAGTTTATGATGGCAGCAAGTGGAAAAGAAAAGACATTATGTCCTGGAATTCCATTCCATAAGGTCTGTAATAACTATCCAAAGATATTTCCATGTATGATTTCAAAATGACGCACCAACTAACAATACCATCTATGCTTGGTATTCAGAATTTGTAAGAACTATATGGCTATGCAAGGGAAAGTCCACTAGCCTATCTCAAATGGAATGGTTGAATGCATAAGAGAATTTTATCTGACTGCAAAGGTAGATAAGATTCTCTTATGCAAAGAAACTGACTGCAAAGGCAGGTGGGGTGCTTGGAATACTGCAGTTGACAGTATTGAAGATGCTGCAAAAATATTTGAAGATAACATAACCATATAAATTTGATAGCCATATCATTTACAGTTGCATCAGAATCTATCTGAAAATGATAACAATCAGTGTTGTGATTTCTATTTGGCATTTCAGGAAAAGTTGGAAGACAAAAATGACATGGTCACTGAGAAACTGATTTTCAGCAACAAGGCCACTTTCCAAGTAAGGTGAACACAAGATATAAGACAGACACCATAATATTTGAATATGAGAATCAGATAATTCTCATGCTTTTTGGAACCTATGCAGATTCTTCAAAAATCAATGTCTTCTGTGCTGTGTTATGTGATAAGATATACATTCCTTTTTTTGCAGAAGGGACAATTACAGAAATGTCTTATTTTGACATGCTGACACTCTGATTTATGTCACAGTTACTGTAAGACAAACATGAGTTTATCTTCCAACAAGATGAAACTCTGCCAAATTTTCATCATGATGTATGTCCCTACCTAAATGAGCAACTCCCACAATGTTGGATTGTGTGTGCCTCAACCAAAAATCAGCATCTTATTCATTGACTTCCCAATTGCCTGATTTGATTTCTTGTGAGGTTAAGTTAAAGATCAGATTTATGTACCACTCTTACTAGCCAATCTTGATCTGAAGATCTGGATCACAGTAGCTATGGCTAGCATTGACCAGGATATGCTCTATTATATGTGAAAAGAGATGAATTTTTAAGTCAATATGGGAGCACATGTTAACCATTTGTAACTCATGTTTTGTTATTAATTATTTTATGATTATTTTAAATTTTTACATAATGTATTCAAAATAACTGAGTTGGAAAAAGTTTTGCCAAAATCTTAAAATGTAGATACAGTTGTACCTTGCAATTTGACATCCCACAGTCTCACAGTTCAACAGTTGAATTTCGTGGGAAGGTGCATTCATGGAATTGTATGATGTCATTTATTATTTGCATGGTTATTTGTCAGTTTTTGTTTGATGTTTGCTTGTATTGCTTGTTTTAATTTTCAATTTTGCATTTTTCAGAAAGTAAAAAATTTGCACATCCATAGTTATTTATTTTTTTAATTAAATTTAGAGATGGGTTCAAAGAGAAATGAATAAAGAAATAATTCAGAAAATAATAAACAACTATGTTCTGCTGCTTCTACTAGTACAAGAAATCACAACAAGCACTTGAAGCAGGATAAATAAACTAATTTATTATTAGATATATATAATATGCACTACATATACTAATAATATAATTGTTATTAGTAATATATAATTATTATTAGTATATGTAGTTCATATTATATATATCTAATAATAAATTAGTTTATTTATCCTGCTTCAAGTACTTGTGATTTCTTTTGTCAGTAGAAGCAGCGGAACTCAGTTGTTTATACTTGTTGTGATTTCTTATAGTTGTAAGTCTTTTACTAATTTAAAATAAGGTTTATAATAAAATTTATTTATTCAGTGTGAATATAGTAAATTTATTGTGTAATTCAGAAAAGATGAACATTTGATTGAGCATAGAGAAGAAAAAAATTGTAGATAAAGTGCAGAAAGATGAAAAAAGGTTGCCAAGTTGTCATAGAATGCCATAGTCTTGAGCTACATCTGTAATTGTTTTAACAGAGAAGATTATACTAGAGTATCTGCTGAGGCAATGAAGATTTCTATCAAAAATAGATCTTTAATCAATGAAGAGATGGAAAAGCTGCTTCTCACCTGGATTAAATAAAGTTAGATGAAGGGAGATCCAGTAACTCAGGCAATGATCTATGAGAAGGCTAGATTAATTTTTGAAGAATTGCAGAAGAAAGCTCCAGGATGTACAATTCGTTCCAAAAAAGTAGTCATCTAAGTGGAAGATGTTTGGCTTCCTTACAATACTTGCCAATCAATGAGATTAATCGGTTCAGGTGCGAATTTGAGTTTGCAGAGCTTTAGACGATTCCATTGTTTTCTTCTAAGCAACAGGGTTAGGTAGGTTTAATGAGAGGTGTTCAATCATTTTTTCCGAAAATTGATTTTGAGCATTTATTAGGAAAGTTTCACTTTTATTATTTAAAATTTATTTTATATTGTTTATTATTTACAAATTAATCTATGTTATTATTAATTTAGGCAAAATGAGCATTATATATGTAACTACACAAGTAATTAAGCGATAAGTTGTTAAAACACCAAGCGAAGCACTAGCAATAATATAATGGTGACTACGGGAAGTATTTTATTTTATTGTTTTATTTGGAAATGTATGCTTCTTTCTGCATTTGTAATAAAATTAAAAACTGTTCCAAATGATTTTTATTGATAAAGTGTTTATTATCCATTAATTGACCAAATGATAAAAACCAAACGATATTTATTTTGTTTCCGTGACATCTTAATCGTCAGATTTAAAAAAGAAAATATAAAAATTGAACATGTCAAAATGAATTTTGTGTTATTATGTCTGTTTTGGTTTTCTACTAATAATTTTTCTAATAAGATATATTTTGTGTTCAATAGTCAAATTTATAGTTTATGTTCTACCATGTCTTGTGCACAATAGACCAATGATGGTCGCAGTGCTTGGGCTGAAACACGCCCCTCCCTATTCTACTACTACTACTACTACTCTACCATGTCTTTCTGAAAGTTTGGTATAAAGACAAAGTATAACAGATTTCAATTGTTACATATTTACGTATTATGTTCTATTTATTTTAATAAAGATATAACTATCTTTCACTTTGTATTTTTATTTTTTTCACCCAAAACATTATAAATATAAAATAAACATTATAATATAAAAATGGGACTTGATTTGTAAAGATATAAATGCTAATCTCAGTTTCTACAAATTTTCATTTTAAAAAATCATTTCTTATGAAATACTTTAATTATATCATTAAATGTTTATTTTGAACCACTCATATGTAAATATGCATTTGCTTTATATTTATCAAAATAATTGCCTTTCAAATATATACAGTATATATTACTTATAAATCTAATTATTATAATTCATAAAACATTGCTGCCATTCTTGATATGAAATCATTTTCCAATTTAAAGTTAAAAAAAAATCACGTTTATGCAAATAAAATTTCATTCTTATCCTCGACGGGAATATATAAAAAAATTCTATATATAGTTTATATATAATATATGGCGGCTAACAAATACGGTATATTTATATTAGCATATTAGAATTTTAAAAAATAAATCTGTAAATATCATACTCATAATTACCTATATTCAAATTTTAAAAATGATTTTTGTAGAGCGTGTTATTTATTTATTCAATTTGTAACTAGAAAGTCTGCCTGGCTTGAAATAGTGAGTAACGATTAGTTTTTTAGTTCAGAGCACTGTAATCGACCCATCTCATTCATATACCTCACCCCTATATTTAGTCAAAATAGATGCGTCCATTTTTAGCTTCAACTATGCACGTTTGAACTGACAGATTTTATAACCAATCAACTTCCAGTAAGCTCAGTCCCTACAAACCAGGTGACTACCATGGTGGAAATATACAAGGTGTGCTATTCTCAGAGCTCATTTTCGTCTGAATTGCGCATGACATCATATTAGGAGCAGAAAAGCGTTGGTAGTGCATATTGAATGCTATGTGTATAAAAATTTAAACTAAAATGCCAAGTTGTGCAGTTTTTAAATGAGATAATTATTCGAGGAAAACTAAAGGAATTGAAATTAAATACTTTGATTTTCCTAAAAACGAAATTTTGGCAAAGCAATGGATAAATGCTTGTCGTAGGAAAGACATGTTCAGACTAATGGAATAATTTTACTCTCTATAGATAAAAATTTACATAAATGAAAATGTATGATTAAATTAAACTTCAAAATTCAATATATTTAGATGACTAAATTTATATATTGAATAAAATTTGCAATAAATATATTCAATAAAAAAAAAAATTTTTACATATTAAGAAAAACCAATTGGAAAATGAAAAAGACAATTCTTCCCAAACTGTAAAAAATTTGTGTTCTAAAAATAATGGAAATTAAAAATTTTGAATTCATAATTATTCAAAAAACAAAATCCCGCCTATAAAAACCATCATTATATTGAATAATGAAAGTTAATAAATTATGCTCTAAAAATTAGCAGCTTCTTTTCATCATTATTCTCAGAATATACATAAATTATATTTTAAATTAAAAATGTTTTGTTTGATTCTATAAAATAAATGACTTTTTACTTGCCTATTATCTTTAAGAAATTTTTGCTTCTTATAATTATATATAAGAAAGGTTTATAAAAGTAATCTTAGATTTCAATGATAAATATATTGTATTGATATTTAATCATATCGACACTATTGTTAAGTCAGTTTTAAAGAAATTTTAATACTATATATAATTTTGATAAATAGCAATTTGACAGATTCAGTAAATGTTTGGAAAACAAGAAAAAAAAAAATGCATCTAAAATGATTTTCAAAATATAATGGCTTAAATTGACTGCTACAACAGAAAAATATATTATACTGAAAAGCTTTACAATATATTATATTTAATACAAATCAAATAGAACACAAATTAATAAACTATTTTATAGCTATACTTATATAGCTATAAAACAGTATATTTAAATATCAAAGTTGCAAAATATATATATTTGTAATGTAGCTATATTATTCTCTGCTCCGAGTCTGACACATCACAGGATGCACAATAGCACACCTTGTATATTTCCATCATGGAGACTACCTTTTTTGGAATGAACTGTACTTCAGATCAAACTGAGGAATTTAAAGCAAGTCGAGGCTGGTTTTACAGATTCAAAGAACAGGATAAAGAAGAATTTATTCCAATATTCAGGGGCTAATAAATTGTGTGTATTATATATAAAATAATGTACACTCAGCCCTCGATTTACACGGCAGATACATTCCTGGAAAAATCGTGCAGACCGAAACCATGTAAAACGAGATGCAGAATTTGTACAAAATAGAAGGATATGTTCAATTAAACTGTAAACCGTGTAAATCGATCTAAAGAAGATAGTGAAAAGTCGAGGATATGTTCTTTATAACCGTGTAAAATGAGATAAGGATTAAAGGAAAAAAGGGGATTGGTTCATTAATTTTTAGACAAGGATTAAAGGAAAAAAGGGGATTGGTTCATTAATTTTTAGACACAATTTAATGCTTATACTTTCTCAATTTATTTTTGAAAATGAAAACATAAAAATTAATTAACATCGAATACGGTACAAAAAAAATTAACAATATTCCGTACAAATAAAAACAATAAAAGCATTCAAACATAAATAGGCGAGCTGCAAGTGTCAGTTGAATTTAGTTGAACTGCGAGACTTGGACAGTAAAAGTTAATAGTGAGCGATAAATTGTGAAAGCGAAAGTGGTCTAAGAAGAATTGTGAGTTATTCCAAAATAAAGACATAAATTAGTGTTGTATGAGATAATTATTGGATTTTGTATTGAATTTAGTTATAGTGAAACAAGATTATTTTGTTTTATATGTAAATAAATTAAACTATACGAAATATGGCTGTATTCACTCTTTATTAATCTCTACGAACTCGTAAACCCACAAAACATGACAATATGATACTCTTTTAATTTATAAATGGCATAATGCAAAACAATCGAAATAAAACCCAAAAAAAGCTTTTTGTTTTCATTTAAAAACTGTGTAAAAGCGAAACCATGTAAATTGAGTGCTGTGCAAATGGAGGGCTAGGTGCATTTTGTAATTTAGTGTGTTATACAATAGCAAAATACATAAAGTAAATAATATAGTGTATCTCTCTCACCTCACCCATTAAGGGAATGGGATGGGGTTCTGATAACAAATTAATCTATTTTCCATTTTCTTATATGGGAAAAATTGTCTCGCAATTTGATAGACTCTCAATTCGATACTAGTTCAGTGATGGATTAGTGTCAAATTATGAGGAAACACTGTACAATATATTCTATTATTCAGGCTAATGGAGAGGAAGGTCTATATGGATAATTAGAAAACATGGATAATCCAAATTTTTTTTATTTTATTGTATTTTATAAATATATATATTTGTTTCAAAAATAAAAATTTATTATAACTATGTACATATATTGTATATTATAAAACTTAACAACTTATTCTAAATTGTCTGTGATTTTGAAGTTGAGAATTCTTCAAAATCTTTTTAATTTTTAAATGAATTTTCTTCACAGATCTTATGTGATTGCATTTCAAAGTCAACACTGATTTTCCAGAACCTCTAATTAGGACAAAATTATCAGAGTGCAAAACCCCTGTTACCACCCAATTAATTGATGTGCAGCAGAGCAAACTTGATCCTTAAAGAAAATATCAAATAATATTGTCTTAATTGGTTATAAACTGACAAAGTATATGAAATACAATATTAAATATCAATGATGTATCTTAGATGCTATATCTGAAAACTTTATAAAGATCTGGGATTCATTTCTTTATTATATTTAAAATACTTCGCAATCAAAAGTAGAATTAAAAAAAAATTAAAAATCCAAATTTTGTAGTAATATGTATTTCATTATATATACAATACATTGATCTCTTACTTTTACCATATTTGTTTTTATTGTAGCATTAAACATAGAATTAATCACATATTTGATCCCGAATTACATCATATAAATTCCTGTTTGAATGTGCAATTTTATAAATTATCTAAGTAATTACTATATTTAATCACAAAA
>AYEL01057626.1:0-88238 GCA_000484575.1 Olivierus martensii
TGTATCCTAAGCTTTCAGATGTATCCTAAGCTTTCAGATGTATCCTAAACTTTCAAATATATACTAAGCTTTCAAATATATACTAAGCTTTCAGATGTATCCTAAGCTTTCAGGTGTATCCTAAGCTTTCAAATATATACTAAGCTTTCAGTTGTATCCTAAGCTTTCAGATGTATCCTAAGCTTTCAGATGTATCCTAAGCTTTCAGATGTATTCTAAGCTTTCTAATGTATCCTAAGCTTTCAAGTACAGTGGTGCCTCGCAATTCGACGTCCCGCAATTCGTCGGTTTCGCAATTCGACATTTGAGTTTCGCGGGATGGCGCATGCGCGTGCATGGAATTGTGTGATGTCATTTGCTATTTGTCGGTTCTTTTTGGGCTAATTTGGTGTTTATCCGTGTTGTTTGTGTTAATTTTCAGTTCTTCATTTTTAAAGTAAAATATTTGTAATTATTATTATTTTTTGAGTGAAATTAAAAATGGGTTCAAAGAGAACTGACCAGAGGAATAATTCCGAAAAGAACAATACTCGATTGAGCAAAGAGACGAAGAAAAAAATTGTAGATAAAGTGCAGAAAGGTAGAACAATTAAAATGTAACTCGAGTATGGCGTTTCTAGGACAACTGTGGCAACGTTTTGCAACACAGAGCTATGGTTTATGGGTGCTAGGGTGTCTGCAGGAAGACTTCATTCCAACATCCAAGGGGTAATAAATTGTGTGTTTTGTATAAAATAGTGTTTTTTGTAATTTAGTGTGTTATATAATAATAAAGCACATGTAATAAAGTAAATAATATAGTGTATTTCTCTCACCTCACTCGTAAGTTAGAGGAGTGTGATGGGGACCGATAACGAATTAATCTATTTTAGTCTTATATGGGAAATATTGTCCCGAAATTCTACATTAGTTCGGCGACGGATTACTGACGAATTGCGAGGCACCACTGTATATCCTAAGCTTTCAAATATATATACTAAGCTTTCAGATGTATCCTAAGTTTTCAGATGCTTCCTAGACTTTTAGATGTATAATAAGCTTTCAGATGCATCCTCACTCTGATACTGATAATAATTTGCGTAAGTTGATAAGAATCCTATACGGATCCTTATCAATTTATGCAATATCGGAGTGAACCAGACAAATATAAGTTCCGAAGTACCATCTGTAAAATTGTTTTCGATCAGTTAACTAAGTTAAAAAGAAATTTTTAGCTAACTGAAGTTAGTTACCGCTTTAAATCATTGAAAATGCATGGAATATGGCCAACCAAATTAGATGAAATTGCAGATTTTATGGCTAGTTTAATACAGAATTGCGTAAACAATATTATCGAATTGTTAGTAATGTCTCACTCTGTCACAAGAAAATTAGGAAGATCGATGTCGAAAATAAGTCTAGCTTATGTTCCGTTTGGAATATTTTCTACTCTGGTAACAATTTTATGCGATTTTATTTTTATTATTATTATTATATCAATTTTAAAAATACATAAAATGCCAAACAATATATACAAAATAATGCATTCAAATCCGAACAATTTCATAAATAACAGTTGATAGATATATAATCCACAAATAATATATCGAAAAATGTTCCAAAATTTAATATATTCTATTATTATCCCAGAAAACTTTGTTTTGTTAGTTGAAGAAGAAAAATATTTTGAAAATCTGCAATTTAAATTAAAAGTAAGATCACATCATCAATGAACCGAACAAGATGACAGCTTGACAAACTATACATTAATGAATTTTATTTTAATTAAGCGTGTTTCTTAAAGTACAGCTTTAGATTTAAACTTTACCGATAACAATTTTTTTTAAATCGATATTTCTAGTCGGTTTTCAAATTTAAATTCAAATCGACCAATAGCATTTTTTTAATTGCCATCAAACAAGACCAATCAACTTTCGAATTTTTTTTTTTTTAACAGACGTATTATTTGACCACCTCGGTTGGACCAATAAATTTTCTGACTAATAAAAAGTTCAATTTAAACTGACCAATAACCTTTCCAGTTGTGTTTTTCATCACTGCATCATTTTAATAAATGGAGAAGAAGAAGAAAAGCTAATTAATGTATTCGCTGGTGTATTTACAGTAAACTTGTCTAGCGCATAACATTTGTTAGTATTTATTTCCATTGTCAATAACGAATTTTTAGTTGAAAATAGAAACAAACAAACAAACGATAAGGCTGTTTGTCAAGATAAACTGAAAACTTGATAAAGGAAAAGAATGCCGAACATTCATTACTAACATTTTTCTCTCTAATCTAAACATAAAACCGACGATATATTTTCTCCATTCGATTATTTTAATATTTTAAAAATATGCGGTAAGAACTGATATATTTATATTTATTTTTTTTCCATTTTTAAAAAAGTAATATGAAAAATTCTGCCAAGGAAAAAAAAAGTTATTTTGGAATCTTTTATGATAGAAATCAAATCTATTTTATCAGAAATAAATATATTTTCACATTCCTTTGATGTGGAAGGAAGCTTTACAAAAGACATGTATATTCGATCATCTCGAAAATAAGAATTTATATTTTGAATTATTTAAGTCTTTCGAAAAAAAGTTTGGAATTTCTTATTATTTTCCGAGATTTATCTGTTTTAAAATCGTAGGCTAAACCATATTCCGTATCGAATATGGTAATATATACTTTACTTATATGCTACTTGCGAATTCGTGAATGAACGGTGACGTCTACCGAAAATATGTTTAGTTGGAATTAAGAAATAGCATCAAGCGATATAAATAAAATTAAAAAAAAATAGCTCCAGTCAGTAATTAACGAAAGATAAATTTCGATACGAGATGAAAACAAAATCTAATGCTTTTTTTTTGCAAATAAACCGATATAAATAAAATTAAAAAAATAGCTCCAGTCAGTAATTAATGAAAGATAAATTTCGATACGAGATGAAAACAAAATCTAATGCTTTTTTTTTGCAAATAAATAATAGTTAAAGTGACCAGACATCTCGGATTAGCCGGGACAGTCCCGGTTTTTGAGTCTTTGTCACGGCTTGAAAAAATGTCCAAGATTTGTCTCGGTTTTGAATAAAATGTCCCGGTTTGTCCCGTATTTAATTTATAAGTAAGTAGTTTATATTAAAAACTAAAAAAAAAATTAACTATACTTGACGACAGCATTGGAAGTCAGTAATGAGTGTTTGGGATAGCCGAAGTTCATTTATATCACTACGCCGATGGTATAGTCCATTAAATTATTCACGATGTTGGATTAAATTGCCATAACACAATGACAATTTTGGCAAATATGCTATAAGCTTCAAACAACATTACGATAGTAATATGTAGTAAATTATCTGCGTGTCTATAATATATATGATCAGATGCACAATGATGTTCTGCACATTCCAATTGATTCTAACTGTTCTAAATGGTGGAGAGTTGTAATTTTATGTCGTTCTCAATCGTTCTCGAAAGGCTAAATGATCAGTCCTCAAACGAAGCGAACTGCAGTGAAATATTGATTCGAAACCTAGAGGCACAATTACATAAAAATAAACATCTTTCTTACTGACAATATTACCTTTTACATCGAAATCGACTGTTCCATGCGCATTAATACCGTCACAAAACTTCGTAATGCGCCGTTCCCATAGACTCAATACTGACTTCCGATACTGTCAAGTATAGATTTTATTTAAAAAAATGGTTTCTGAAGAATTCTCCTTCCCAACTTTTACTATACATAAAATATGGTCACTCTAATATAGCCAATGTGGATGAATCAATCTGAAATAATAAAAGTAATAGTAAAATACACTGACGGAAAAAAAAATCCCAACACCAAGAAAAAATTATTGTGGAGTAATGAAATTTGGACAATGCATTTGTGTAGTTAACATGTTTAATTGATTAAATTTTCCACATCACAGGTTAATTTAAAGCAGGAAGAGTTTTTCATTGTTTAATTGTTTACTTTTTCACTGTTTTTCAAAAAAACTTATTATTAAATTTTGTCTAGCCCCTACTCCCCAATATCTAGAACGTCCCGGGTTGAAGTTCAGAAAATCTGATCACTTTAATTAAATGCATATTTCATTAATATATAAACTTACAGAAATCTGGACTTTTAGTGAACGAAATAAAAATTACAAAATATTATATAACGATGATAATTCAATGAATGAAAAAAATATATATTTAAACAGAAACTATCAGATAGAAACAGTTGAAAGGAATCGGGTGTGAAATGTTTCTCAATTTTCGTGCACGATTCTTAATTCCTTTTTCAATAACAGAAAAAAAAATCGATAGCACGTACGTGGTTGAATAATTAAAACAACAGAAATACGAGAAACAGCGTGAACTGAATAATACTGCAGCTAGTATAAAATATAGTTTAATTTGCATTTGAAGCAACGATGAATATTTATATACCGTTTAGTAACGTCGAACTTAGGAGTTAAAATAGGAAATTTTGATAAATAATCATCGACACCAGAGTCTATAGTTCATCTGGCAGAAAAAGTATTGACCGATTTCAACAAACGAATGAAATTTTTTGGCGAAAATATGATTATGAAAAGTGTAAGAGGATTAAAGGAGTGACCACACCTTCTGTACTTTTTATCCCGGACTAAAATATATTGGCATTTAAATTGACAGAGCGTAACTTTAACTACCATTAGAATACTAATGCGGATGGAAACTGTCTACTCAAACTATTAAGTAATAATAGGTTAAAATTTTATTTTAACAGTGCCAAACATAATTTTCGAGAGATCGAGAAACGAATTTTGGATAGTATTATAGGACAAGGAAGATACGACAGTCGGATTAGACCCCTGGGAGTTAACAACACGGGTAATTTTCTTAATAACATTCTATTAAAAAGCATTTAAAAATTTCCATATGTTACTTTTTTTTCCATTTATCTTCCAAGATGGCCCGTGTTTAGTTCGAGTAAACGTATACATAAGGAGTATCAGCAAAATCGATGACTTAAATATGGTAAGATCATTTATTTATATATACATAGATCTGATATAGTAGTAAGAGGAAATAGTTTTGCTTGGTTATGATGGTGTATACACGCGTAATATAAATAATCATTACAAATATTCTGAATATAATGAACAACTGTGAGATTTACTATTGGATTAATTTATTTGTAAATATTTGTATTTTCTATTTAGATTTCAATTTTATTAGTAAAATTTCCTTTACTAAAAGAAAAATAAATAAAAAGTTTAAAAAAGGAAATTTTTGTTTAAATGCTAATCTTTCGTCTATTAAAATACTAAATACTACTAAAAACAGAATTAAAATTCTTTAGTTAAAAGATGCTGGTATCAGGCACTAAATAATAATTTTAATTTAAAAGAATAAATAAAAAAGAAAGAAAACATCGTTATACAAATATTTTATCCTTCAATCATCCAGTTGATCCCCAACATAAATATTTGGTCATCCCGTGATGGGTTCTAAAAATGACCAATACAATAACCTGAGGACAGCATCGGAAGTCAGTATTGAGGCTATGGGATCCTATAGTAATCCTATTACCATAGGATTACTATACACTCCGATAGACTCAATAATGACTTCCGATGCTGTCGTCAGATTATAGATATACCCATTGTGTAATTCAAACTAATCTAAGCTAAACAGTAGGAACTAGTAGGCCTAAACAATGAAGTTTAATGTGTCGATCCTCCGAGAAAATCTGGGAATATGAGAAATTCTGAAATGAATTCGAATCCTTCCAGTGACAGGCCAAAGTTTTGCCACTCGGCTATCCCACTCACCAGTAGTGGATTCAGAATAAAATGACAGGAGGCATTAAAATACAAATAATTATATTGCTAATAAATTAAACGACTGTTGTATATTTGTTTTTCTCCAAACAACAGGGGAACACGTGCATCGATGCTCCTATCCTAAATCAGCCTTTGCCACTTATCATAGGCTAAGATCAGAAATCAAATGTCTGCTAAATCGACAAAAATACAATAATGCGCTCTCTCTCTCTCTCTCTTAAATTAATAACATCTGAAGAGAAAACACGTAGAAGAAAATAGTTCTCCTACGTGCATTTACTAAAAAAAATGCAAAAATCGGTCCGAATGCAAGTATGATTGAAATGCAGAATTTCATTATACACAGAACCATAATGAACATAATTATAAAATAATCATTTTTTATTTTTTGTTATAAATTTTAATTAATTTGATAGTCAACATTTGATAGATGACTGGAAGAGAATGCGCATTTTTCCGATACACGAAAACTAAGTTGCTATTTGGCGCTGAAGACTTTTTTTATTGAACATAAGCTCAAAACCATTAAAAAATTAACAGTTCTGAGCCTATGATCAATGGATTAGGTTAGATTAGTTTGGTTAAGCCGCCATATTCTCATGGGATACTCTATATCTGGCGGCGGCCACTTAAAGAGCCCATCACAGGCTGACCAACACCCATGATGGGGTCAACCGGATGGTTGAAGGATGGGGTTCAACGGGCCGAGCCCAGACTCCTTTTGAAAAACTAGATATGTGAGACCCGGATTTGAACCCGGATCCTCCAAGGTGGCCTATGATCAATGGATCCTTCGATAGCTTTGTATCGCGAAAACATTTTAATTGCAGACAATTTTTTCCGGCCATGGTAGTTAGTTAAACAATTATAATTCGTAATGTGACTCTCCAAACAAATTTCATATTTTTCAATAAATAAAAAATCGATACCATCTTACAAATATATTATTTAAGATGGCCTATGATCAATGGATCCTTCGATAGCTTTGTATCGTGAAAACATTTTAATTGCAGACAATTTTTTTCGGCCATGGTAGTTAGTTAAACAATTATAATTCGTAATGTGACTCTCAAAAAAAATTTCATATTTTTCAATAAATAAAAAATCGATAC
This sequence comes from Olivierus martensii, assembly GCA_000484575.1. Lineage (NCBI taxonomy): Eukaryota > Metazoa > Arthropoda > Arachnida > Scorpiones > Buthidae > Olivierus > Olivierus martensii. The sequence goes on from AYEL01057626.1 coordinate 6,920, forward strand.
CATCTTACAAATATATTATTTAAAAATGAAGATTAGTCAACAAGATTATTGCGATCGTATGATTTTTAATAGGAATTTGATTAAATATTTTCGTATACGAAATTCTCAATTTGATTATTTCCTAAGATTTTCAAATCTGCAACGTTAGCTAGGTTAGTTAAGCCGCCATATTGTACGAGGGAGAATTTGATTAAATATTTTCGTATACGAAATTCCCAATTTTATTACTTTCTAAGATTTTCAAATCTGCAACGTTAGCTAGGTTAGTTAAGCCGCCATATTGTACGAGGGATATAGGATATACTTTATCTGGCGGTGGCCACTTATAGAGCCCATCACAGGCTAGCCAACACCCATAATGGGGGTCAACCGGATGGTTGAAGGATATGGTTCAACGCCAGGCCCGAACGCCATCTTAAAAACTGGAGGTGTGGGACCCCGATTTGAACCGGGATCCTCCAGGTTGATAAGCCACAGGTTTACCACGCGGCCATTTAGCCGAACAATTCTGCAAGGAGCTATGCAGTACTGGGCTCGTTAGGAATCCCTAATAGACAGACTAGATCCATCATGGGAAAACTAATATTTACAAGGATGAGGATGATCGAGACGCTCGAGAAAGGAGTGAATGGGGATTCGATCTCGGTTCGAGTAGAAAACTAGCACTGTTGACCGTCGTCGATATTTACATAGATTATAATAAATGATTTAAATGTTTAGGATACTCTACGATAAAGCAATTAAAAAATTTAGGAATTACAACCAAAGAATTAAAATTTTCACACACACATTCTACACCATTTCGTTTCCATTAAATTAAATTATTATTATACAACAAAGACATCAATAACATGAAATTTTATGATTTTCCTTGAGAATATAAATTTTTATGATAGAAAAATCTAATATAAAAGAAAGTCAAATTTTATACGACAACGATGTAAGAAATAAGGGATCGAAATCCTTTGTTTCATTCTTCGAATTGTTTTCAATGTTTGACCAATCATAAAAATAGAAATGATTTAACACTAAACAAAAGAAATTTCCAGAAATAATGGCCATTTTTTAAAATACTGTATAAAATTTTTATTAGAGCAGTCATGGCATTAGAGTGCTGCTAGTTAGTATGCATATCTTTAATTCCAACTGGCATATTTATCATTATACTTAAGACACAGTTTAGAAATATCTTTCTTCACTGACCAATACTCTTTCTTTAGATTTCTGCTTCAGTGTCGGATGGAACTGTTTCGACACGGTGACATCTGTTCCGATTGAAAGATTTATTATATCGATAAGGCTACTACAGCTAGTATAAACTCCACAATTGTTTGGAGATTTCGATAAAATCACTATCATAAATCTATGTGATGCCAAACATTTCTCAAGCAACAATTATTTCCGCTGGGAATCCACGGCCAGGAATCAACCATTTTTTTTTAGAATACCCAACAAATTTCTAGGATGGAACTTTTAACAATAGCTATTTTTTTCTTGCATTCATTTAGATATTTGCCATTTTTTTATAAAAACTAGTATTTTAATAACGAAATAGTCACTACTTAGCAAAAACAAGCAAAAATTTCAAGTTATAAAATAATTTAGAAATATGTGGCGTTATTAGTATTTTAATAACGGAATACTTACTACTTAGCAAAAACAAGCAAAAATTTCAAGTTATAAAATAATTTAGAAATATGTGGCGCGATATGACGACACAATACGCCATAGAAATATACTGCACCACCATTGTTACGTAGTCAGCGAAGCGTTGCATACGACTACAATATTTTCTTTGTTCTGTAACAATTATTCCTAGTACGTATTTCACGTAAACGTGCTTCAGAGAAAGAATATAAAATCGAATGTACTCAGAAATGTATTTTTAACGACAGATACAAATACTCTGCCAAAAATCTCATCTACTCAATAAATTTCTGATCTTTTTATCATCTCATGCGAACGTTAATGACGATACGTGTTTTCCACGAATTTCATGTATCTCATACCATATAATAAATCTCAATATGTAGTCTATAACAGTATAATAAAATACTTTTAGCATATTAGTAACTCCTAGATTTGATTCTTGAAACTATACCCCATAATTTTCCTTTCTGAAGAATTTACATTATTTAACATTCACCAATCGGCAATATAATAAAATATCTTTAATCGGCACATTTTGCCAATAAACTAGTTGGCATGGGATAGTGTGCCAAACATTCACCATAAGTCGAATGATCTTTAAGAAATGCTTCGAATGTATCTTAAAAAAATGATAAATATTTATCATTATCGCGACATTACTATATGAACCATATCTGTTTATAAATAATAGTGGTACAGTTCACATTTGGTAGTAATAAGATCTATCCATTTTTAACGTCAGTACATCATAAAAATTTTATTATCGCCTCAAATAAAAGTGTAGATATCGATCAATACACCTTAAAGAAGAAAGAAAAACAGTAGAAATATATCCTCGAATTATATTTGCAATTCATTTATATTAAATTCAGCGGTCGAATTTTCAGAAAAGCTACATTTTATTCTCTACTTTTTTAAGTTAATAATAAATGAAAATTTCTTCTGGTGTCATAAAATAAAATGCATTTAACTATTTTTTCATAAAGGATAGTGAAAATTTTAATGGCTTCATCTCATTTAAATATCAATACTTGCTATTAGGTGTAAAATACGTGAAAGACTACAATAATTCGAAATTTTCTCGACATAAAACCCACGCCAACAATTATTAGACAGTTCCAGATGAAACAAATATATAATATATATAAAGAATGAGATGAATGAAGAGTTTAATACAGATTTGTCATGTTTGTCACATCGAATGTCCCTACGACGATAAATAGTTCAACGTCTCTAAAGATAAATCAAACATAACGACAATCGGATAAATAGTTCAATTATGATTTAATTTACTGTAAATTGAATTTCGCTCCAAAACTTTTTTTTTCGATTTCTCTTCAATAATAAAAAAAGAATCTATTATACATTTGAATTCGCTAAAAATCAATTTACAAAAGCTGCGTATGTTTTACTGTGGTTTATTGCGCACTTTATTACAATTTCAACTACAATTGTTTGTTTTTATATGCTCTTCAATTCCTGTCTGTTATTTTCGATTCTTTTATCGTTTCTGGCATTGCGACTTTACACGTCGTCTTTATTTTATCACCATTTTTCTTTTACTTCTCGTGCGTTCTTATTCATTATTTCACATGCTTTTTTGAGAATCAGTCAAAATATTAGTAAAACCCTCTTATCATTCTATAAGAATACAAAGGGGTTCAAAAATGTGTAAAGTTAGGTATTACTATACTAAGGGGGATTTATAATTTTTACAAGTATATTGTTATGTTTAATTTTTTATTGTGCGTGTAAAAAGTGGTTATTTGAATATTCAGATAAAATAAAGTTAACCATAAACTATCGAGTTCTACTGCATGTAAGAAATACAAGGAATTCACAAGCGCTTTAAGCAAGGAAAATATACAATTTATTATTAGATATTTAGTACATATACTAATAATTATGCGGTAACGTTTTCGGCCTTCTATGGCCCTCCTCAGTCGCTTCTTTCAAATGTGTGTCTTACTTCTAGTGTGTGATGCAGGCCGACTCTATTAGGATTTTTTTTAAATCCTAGCAGGGACAGTCTACATCACACACTAGAAATAAGCGGCTGAGGAGGGTTATAGAAGGCCGCATTACTGCATAATTATTATAATACCTGACGACAGCATCAGAAGTCAGTATTAAGTCTATGGAATCCTATAGGATCCCATAGACTTAATGCTAACTTCCGATGCTGTTGTCATTATTATATAGTATATGTACTAAATATCTAATAATAAATTGTGTATTTTTCCTGCTTAGTGTTTTTTTTTCCTTGAAAAAAAAGAAATTCATTCGCATCTATTTTCCAAATCTTTCTTTAAATGCATTTCTCAATTCCGAATGAACCTATTACTTTAATACAAATTAATTTATTCTTTTATATAGTCTGTAGAAGCTGTTTTTTTAACTATATATATATTTATAAGTTCTATTTTTTAATTTTGAAAAGATTCTGTTGAGTAGATTTATTTTTTGTGTGTCATTAAAATACAAAATCAATTTATTCTCATTTTTAATATTACCGGAAACAATGGATAAATGTCGTCGAGATTTCTAAAGAAATATCTTGGAATATTCTATCATCTCGGAAAAAAAAAATAATATTACCTTTACCGATAGCACAATCTACAGCAAGAAATAAGATACTAGGTGTAACATGAGGAGTAAAGTTTTCAAAGTTAATGAAAGCATATAATTAAGTTGGTAATTTTAAAATTTAGTTCTTAAAAAATACTAACAAGTAAGATGGAGTTTCTGAAATCTTAAAATATATAGACATTTTTTCACTTTTTATAATGACTCCGGATATAGAAACCATTCAAAAAAAGTTGACCCGCTGCCAAAATCTATTTCACTCCAACTTTTCGACTAGATCTATAATTTTCTTTCTTCATATCTAACATAAATTTAGAGAGAATAAAATATATATATATATATGGGCTTAACATATTTATAAAATGATTTTTTTTATAAACATACATACAATATTTTAGATTTAGATATTTAAATATAAAACATGTTTGTATATTATAGGAATATAGTGTTCAACTCACACTAAGGGAACAGTGGGCTGATGAAAGGATGCAATTCGACGATTTCAAAGGTCAAATACGTTATTTGACGTTAACAGATCCGAATAAAATCTGGAAACCCGATTTGTTCTTCGCCAACGAAAAGGAGGGTCATTTTCACGAAATAATTATGCCCAACGTTTTACTGAGGATCTATCCCAAAGGAGATGTTCTGTATAGTATCAGGTAAATATATTTCTTGTATTTCATAGTATAAAATTAAATTTCGGTCATTTAGGAGACATCATTTGTAATCTAGGATATCCTTGGTGCTTTCTTGTCCCATGGATCTTAAATATTACCCTCTGGATAAGCAGATTTGTACCATAACTATGGTCAGTTGTAAGTAACTTATTTTTTCTGCTACTTTATTTATTCAATGAGATTATTTTTACATATATTCATCGAGAAATTATGATTAATGTAGTAAAGCACACTTCACTATAAATCCTAAGAATATACTGAATTAGGAAAGGAAATCACGACAGAAAATAAATTTTAATGATTTTAATCTTTATTATATATATAAAACTTAAATCAATAAGTTCATCTTTTCATTAGAAAATGTTTTCCAAAGGATCTACGTTTCTACTATATAGATAGTACTTTTTAACTTAAAAATGCTTAGGAAAATGCAATGAAATCGATGTAGAATGATGGGGTTTATGATAAGTTGATCGACAAGTTAACCCAACCACATAGACACAACTTAATTTGTGTCAACAGCGATAAATACATTGTGGATACAGCCGTATTGATGTCATATACGTCAGTACGATATCGCATGCAATGTTTAGACATAACCTACAGACAATCGATACAGCGTGAGGACGCAATTGTAGCAGTCAATCTTAAAGAAATAGCAGAAATCGAGTTTCTGTAAAGTCCATTTAATGGAGATCACTACTTGCTAATTTATCTCTTTTATGCAGACAACAGCAAACTAATACTTAGACTATCCGTATCTAACTTATCAACCAATAAGTCAAACTCTATGGTTATGAAATTGAAGAAGTCAAGTCATTTTTAAATTAATACTAGTCTTCTGCCAGTAAATCTGATTTTTTTTTATTAAGAGTTAAGCATGGAAATTTCGGATAAAGTCCAGAAAAGTAGCTTTAATAAATGAATAAAACTTAATGTTTTAAGTAAAAACGCATTACTAAGTTTCGCTTACATACACACAAATATTAACTTTTTTCCAATACATAATTTAACTAATTTATTATAAATTTAGTCTTCAAAAATATTTATGAAAAGTATTCCGACAAGAACGATTTACTAGAAAATCATTCAGATTAAACACGAAAAAATGTTTTACATATGTCGAAGAACGAATTGAAGCTACAAAATTTTACTTACCGGATGTGCATGCTTATACGAGAATTAACATATATACATTCAAATCTTCTTTCTTTAAAGATTTATGCTGATCCGTTAAAAAGAAAATATTATTCGATGTAAACGGGCCGAATCTGTAAACATTAAAATATATTTATAAAAATAAGTCACGTCAGATCGATGATGTAATATTTTTCTTTATACCAACAGCTTAAAATGCATAGAAATGTTTTATTTAGATGGTTATACCAAAGAAGAATTAATATTCATTTGGAAAGAAGGAGATCCCATACAGCTAACGAAAAATCTGCATCTTCCAAGATTTACTTTAGAAAGATTTCAAACCGATTACTGCTCTAGCAGAACCAATACAGGTAAGAGATAAAGGTAAGGTACAGGTAAAAATTCTATCATTTTTATTCGACACATTCATTACTTTAAGTGGTTGGCTGGGTTTTAGGTGAATACAGTTGTCTAAAAGTGGATCTGCTTTTCAAAAGGGAATTCAGCTACTACCTCATTCAAATTTACATACCCTGTTGCATGTTGGTTATCGTTTCCTGGGTATCGTTCTGGTTGGATCAGAATGCAATACCAGCTAGAGTTTCGCTGGGTGTTACCACATTGCTGACCATGGCTACTCAGATATCGGGCATCAACTCCGCTCTTCCTCCAGTTTCTTATACCAAAGCTATCGATATATGGACGGGTGTGTGTCTGACTTTCGTCTTTGGAGCTTTGTTGGAGTTTGCACTAGTCAATTACGCATCGAGGAGCGACGTTCACAGACAACAAAGAAATCGAGCGCAAGAAATGGACCATTTGGAAGAAGGTGCAAACTTTACTATGGTGAGACGCGATTACTTTATGACACTCACGTTTTTACTGCTTTCTATCAATGTTAAATGCTATTTATAGATATCTTTTTCTTCAGATTTACGGTGGGTTTAAAAAATATGATTAAAAAAATAGCTTTGAAAATATATATAATTTAAAATCGATAGAAAAATTCTGCTGTTAAATGTATAAAGACTCGAGTTATTGATGGAAGAAAACTGCAGGTGGTCAAAATGTCACCTAAAGTATCCGACGATTAAATTTTTTTTTCTTTTTTTACCAATGAGCTAGTTATTTAAAAACTGTCTTTTATCCTTTCAGAAGCCGTTATTTAGGAACCACAATTCGGAGAGTAGCGAAAAAGTCCGAAAATGCGAAGTGCATGTCCATTCTCCTTACACCAATTACTGCAAAGCCTGGTTTGCTAAATTCCCTTCCAGATCGAAAAGAATCGACGTCATTTCTCGACTTTTTTTCCCTATCATGTTCGCGCTTTTCAATTTAGTTTACTGGACCACCTATTTATTCCGAGAAGAGAAAGAGGAACATAAATAATTTGTTAAGGCATCCGTCAATCTTTAAGAAAACGAATCGACCTCGATTCTTCAGGGACTACTCTGTCACGTGGGGTGGATTTCTTTCGCACGTAAGCTCTCTTTCTACACGAAAGACTCGCCTCTAACGGAATTTGAAAGGAACTGAATGTTTCAAGCTGATAATATATATCGAACACCTCGTGCTTTCTAAAGAATACCAAAGAACATTTTATAAACTGGACACATTTCTCCTTTAAAACAACATATAAACGAATTATATATATATATTAATGTATTACTTATTTACTGTTATATATGTATATATGGAACAAAATTTGTAATTTAATTTTTATCGTTAATAAAACAAGAAAAACAAATTTTCTGAGATTTTCTGAAATTTTCACCAGCGTATTTCATAAATATTAGAAGTCGGATCAACATATATCAAAATATATTAAAATAGAAAGGTTCATTCAAGATAAAGAGATTCTCCGAGATAATCTCGAGTCGAAAGACAACTTTGACATTGACAATTCTCGACAAATTGTCCGTTCAACTTGACTACATTGTCAATATTGTCGTTCAGAAACGAAATGAATTTTTTCTTCTTCTATTTGTTTTTTGAAATTTACTTTGAAAAAGTATTAACATTTAAATTCTATAAATAGAAATTTTCATAAAATAAAAATTTCATGGAAAGTTATCACTTAAAACTTTTAAAAGATAAATAAATACCGATTATTTATTAAAGATAAATTTTAAATAAACTTAGATTAATACAAAAAAAAAACATTTTTCGTTAATTTTTTATATTAAAAATATCGAATTTTTATTTGAAATATTAAATATACAAAAAAAAAAGATTAATTTTTCAACCAGTTTATAAATAAATTAAAAATCAATTAACGTTGGGAACACGTGGATAAAAGAGAAGTTTGGTAGAGAAACACGTGCTTCTAATGGAGTAAAAAAAATAATACGTAATCATCACGTGCTCGAAATTAATCAAATTACCACGTACGTCTCTCTTCCTTTCTAAACTGCACGCGCTATGAATTAAAAAGAAATTAACATATGCACGCGCACATTTCACTTTTTATTTTGAATTAGTATCCGTTTTGAATTAAATTTCATTTTCGTTTACGTTACAGTGAAATTTACAAATTTTTGTTTTAATAATGCTGACCATTAAATAAAAATTGCTTATTCAGTAAGTAAATAATAAAAGTCAAGGATTATCGATTTTATATTTTAATACAGTAATTTTGGTAATATTGTTTTAAATATTGACTCATATTTTTCGACTCAATTTAACATTAATACTATAATGTTAAATTGAGCGAATTCACACTGATTGCTTTAATCTTATACACTCAAACGTATTGGTTATAATGATTAGAAGACGATAATTGTGGCATCATCAGTTCAATCAAAAATCAAAATTGGTCGAGGAACAAAGTCTGTTATGCAATAATTTGTTTAATATGCTTAAACTAGTAATGACAACTTGAAGCTTAAACATTTAAAATCCCATCGAGATCAATTAGTTAACTTTAACGATAAACATTAATTAATTAGTCAGAATTATTTTGAGAAAGATAATTAAGTGGATCGTTAAATAATTTATATCACAAACAGAAAAGAATACTTGAAATTTGTTTATATATGATAAATCAATTTTGGCATGATGTTATATTATTTTTTTTACATCCTTTTTTAATTTATAGAAGAGTAAAACAAAAAATATATATATCTGCAGATGCACCATATGTGTTTTCGTAAGAATAAACAGGTCAAGGATTTTGTTATTAGAAAACTTGAATATTTAGTTGGGATTCTGTTCAGTCAAAAGGATAATTGAGGACTGAGTGAGAGACTCGGTCTCGACACCTAGATGACCTTATAATCATCTGGACGACCTTATGAGTCTATAGAACAAACAACTGTCGTAAAAATAGTAAATACAATTATTATCTAATGGTTTCTTCGACAAAACTAAGTGTTCTCATAAATGATCACGAAAGGCTATTTCCTGAGGGGGTGATTTGGAACGAAAGATGACGTGACGAGCTAATAGCGAGAAGTTAAACGATGTAACGAAGTATGTAACATTTAATTAATAAAATTAAACAATTTGAGCATTCTATATTCCATTCCCTTCCCTTAGCATATATTTACTCCATCGATTTGGAAGATTGGCAGAGGACCAAAATGATGAGGAGAAGTCCGAGTTACTTTCTTTTCCTGCTACATCTGATGCCGGAGATGGCGTGCTAGTAGGTAATAGATATAAGAAATGAGTCTCACTCATCCACTTCTTCCCATCCTACGGGTGGCCTCTTAAAAAAGCTCGATGTCTCCCTTGTTTCTACTAACTTTATGTATGGCATTATGCATTAATGGAGAAGAATATGACTTCGAAGCATTTATAGTAGGCATATTCGTCTATCAGTCCGAACTCGATGTCAATTTGGAAGTAATCAAACCAGCTCTAGAGTTGGCAGTTAGGAAAGCCAACCAGGATTATCCGCGTGTAAAATTTAACATAATCTTCAGAAACGGCTCCACTTCTTGCACAGCTAATTTCGCAGGTGTTTTCGCTGCAGAAGAATATTATCTGAAGAAAGTTACTGCATTCGTAGGTCCGGCTTGCAGTTTGGCTCTAGATCCTGTTGGTAGAATGGCAGCTTATTGGAACGTCCCGGTTTTCACCGCTGGTGGGATCGACACGAAATTTGCAGACAAAACAACTTTTTCTACGCTGACCAGACTCTCCCTCTCTCTAGACAGTACCGGTTGTTTCATCCTTCAAGTGCTGAGAGAGTTTCAATGGAGACATGTGGCCATCATTGTCGACGATTCGGATTTACAGTCTTTGCTCCTTAAAGCTAGCATCGTCCATAGTTTAAGAAAATCCCATGACACTTTCTTTTTAGTAGTTAAAGAATTCTCTTCTAAGGATCGAGATTTTAACTATACCCAGATTCTGAAGGAGAGCAGCACCAAAGCCAGAGGTAAATTTTAATATATCTCTAAAATATTACTATATGAGATATTTTAAGTCTTTCCATTCTTGATTATTTCTTTGTTTATCTCGAAACGTAATCTTCATCATCTTTTGTTGTTCTCAAGATTCTTCTTTGAACTGTTTACATTATTATCTAATTTCTTTTATTCAATCTCGTTCTTTTGTTTCCTATTTTTAATACTCTCTTCTTTGGGATTTTAGAAAAAATTTTTATGCAAACTTCATTATTGCCTCTTTATCTTTGATTTTTCCCCCACTTCTAGCACATTTTACGCTATTTCATTTTATATTTAATTACTGTTTGCAGTTTTTATACTCCTGGCAACTGGAGATACTGTACGCAAGATTCTTTTAGATGCATACGAAATGAATATGGGAAATGGAGAATATACTTTCCTCAGTATAGAATTAATAAAAAACCGTCGTTCGTCTGATCTGGTTTGGTATAAATCTGGAGACGATAAAAATAAGGTAAAGTTGAACGTTAAAAATTCACATTAATCGCTTATATATTTTTAAAAATCCTTCATATTCCACAGGAATCTAGAAAAATATTCGAAGCATTAATGATAGTGGCAGTGAGAGTGCCAACTAGCCAAGAATATAAATTCTTTGCAGAAGAGGTCATCAAAATGTCTAAAACTGAATTCGATACCAAACTGGATGCAACGGCGGTAAAAATCAATAATTAAGTGAAAAGGTTTTAAATATAAACAGTTGAAATATTTTAATTATTGTAGGTAAATCCTATTGTGGCTGCGTTTTATGACTGTATACTGATGTATGCCTGGGCTCTGAACAGATCCTTGGAAGAAAAACACGATCCCAACGACGGTTTCACGTTATCGCGAAAATTATGGAACAACACTTTTCTAAGAGGTTTAACTGCATTAATTATTGCTAATTATAATACTAATTATGTTAATTAATTAAACCAGATAACGTTGCACTTTCATTAAACTTAATTTATAATCTGAAAAGTAATTTAAAACATATTTTCCCGCCTGTAAATCATGCTTTTCTGCACGGTTTGAAGCTCTGTACTGGAGCTTGCTTAAGTGATGAATTTTGAAGATAAAAGGATAATTCATTTAAAAATCAACATGATTTAAACATTCAAATAGGGCTGACAGAACCCATTTACATCAACGAGAATGGCGATAGGGAAGCTGATTATACGCTCAATGACTTGGACCCTATTACTGGTGTGATGAGGGTAAGTATTATTATTATTTTTTGATGATTGTTGATTTTTTAGAATTATTTTTTAATTCGTAGCCAGTCGCTACTTATTTCGGCGCAAAGAAAATTTATGAAAGAATCGATGAAGTAGCCATACACTGGCCAGGAAGAACACAACAACCACCACCAGATGTTCCAGAATGTGGATTCACTGGTGATGCAGCTCATTGTCTAGATGAAGGCAAGATTGATTACTTTCTAATCATTTCTAAATGTAATTTTGCTTAATTAATTTCATTAGTTGGTATATGAATGAATGCACTAACCACAGCTCCTTTATAACTAGATTATTAGTCTTAGGATTATTTTAAATTGCAAATCTGTATACAATGAATTATAATCACATTACAGCCCGAGAAATATATATATATATAATTAACATTTATTAAATTTATAGAAGAAATTCATATTATTATTATTTATAAACAGTTCCTTTCCCAATATTTGCCTGTATTGGAAGTATATTCTTCATATTGATATTAGTTGGAATATTGATTGGATTTCATTTGTACAGGTGAGTTTTTAAATATATCATAACACGAAATTTGTATTAATAAATTTCCTTAATATTTTGTTCAGAAAGATCAAATTCGAATCTACTCTTTCTGATTTATGGTGGAGAGTGCGTTGGGAGGATATTATTTTTGCAGAAAGAGTTGGAGGAGGAGTCAAATCTTTGGGAAGCATTGTAGATGATCCCAATAGAGTAACTAGTTTGTTGTACTTAATTAAACTTAACTTAATAATATCAGCTTAATATTTCTTTGTAATTTTCAGAGATTAGCTCCTTCAATATCAAATCAGAGTACTTTAGAAGAATCTGAAATTGGAAGAGTAACCATTGGGATTTATAAGGTGAGAGAATTTATTTATTTTTTACAATTAACAATTTATTGATTAAATTTTTATAAATTTAGGGTGTTCAAGTGGCTATTAAAACCTTTAATGTTAGAAAACTTGTGGTGAACAGAATGCTATTGCTTCAAATGAAACAGGTTGGTTTTTACAGTTCAATAATATAAATATAGACAATTTGAAATCAAATTTGCTTAGATTTTATCATATAATCTAAGCAGTTTAATGTGGTCATTTTGCTTCCTTTCATTTGTACTGCGATATTATATCCATTATTAAAAATAATAATTTTAAATAATATTTTTGTTATTGATATAAACTTCATTTTAAGACTGTTATCTTAAATTTGTCATTACGTGAATATAATAAATCTTGTAGTCAAGATTTTAAAGTCATTTTAATTTTGAAGATTCCATTCTAGATTATTAATTAAAATATCTATATATATTAGGAAGATTGAAATAAATCTATTATTATAGATGCGTGAATTAACACATGAAAATCTAGTTAGATTCATAGGAATGTGCATAGAAGAACCTAATATTGCAATTATTACTGAATATAGTCCTAGAGGAAGCTTACAGGTTATCATACAATTAAAATATATTCATAATATATATTTTCATTTATCAAAACAACTGGATATTAACTAATTTCATCTAATAATACAGGATATCATACATAATGGAGCAATGAAGATAGACTGGGTGTTTCGCTATGCAATGATTTCAGATATTGTAGAGGTTAATATTTTTTCATATTACCAGTACTTAAAAATTTATCTTAATATATTGAATTTTCTTTGTGATAGGGTATGGTTTTCCTGCATTCAAGTGTTATTGGCTATCATGGACGCTTTAAATCCACAAATTGTGTAATAGATGGACGGTTTGTAGTAAAGATAACTGATTATGGCATGAACAGTTTATACAGTCAGATTACAAACGAAGATAGAATTGATCCTAGTAAGTTTTGCTAATTTTTAATTAGCTGGACAGATTCAATTCATTGCTAAATTAACTGAGTATTTAATTATTATAGAAAAATTTTTCTGGACTGCTCCAGAACATCTGCGTGACATGCATCCAGAGAAACAAGGATCTAAAAAGGGTGATGTTTATAGTTTTGCTATAATACTGCAAGAAATTATCACCAGAACAGGTCCATTTGAAAGAATAGTAAAGAAACAAAATAATTTATTGCCAGAAGGTTATTATTTTTATGTTTTTATAAGAAATTACAAATTAATGAAATTTCATCCTTAAAAAGAAGTTAATTTTTGAGTTTTCAGTCAAAGCACTTAAAAGTAAAAAAAAATGCAAAAATTTAATTTTTAATCTAAAATTTTATTTTGGATAGATATATTAGAAAAAGTTAAAATGGGGACAACACCCCCATTCCGTCCAGAATTATCACCTGAAGAAGCAACATCAGAAATATTAGATCTAATGAGAAAATGTTGGGCAGAACAACCTGATGATAGACCTACATTTCAAGAAATTAAAACTCAGCTGAAACAAATAACAAAGTATTGTTCTTGCTCTAGAACAGTAAACATTTAAAATTATTATTATTATTATTCATTCATATTTTTGATTAAATTTTGTTTTTACTTTTAAGAGGTATTTCTAGTCGAAATTTCTTGGATAATTTATTGTCTCGCATGGAGCAATATGCAAACAATTTAGAACAATTAGTAGAAGAAAAAACATTATCTCTGATTGATGAAAAGAAAAAAACGGATGAGTTACTCTATCAATTATTACCCAAGTAAGATTAATATATTAATAAAAATTGTTATTTTAAAGTTTTGAATTATCATTTAATTTCTTATTTAGATATATAGCTGATGAACTGAAGAAGGGTAATCACATAAAACCTGAAGCTTTTGAATCTGTAACAATTTTTTTTAGTGATATTGTTGGTTTCACACCTCTTGCAGCAGAAAGCACACCCATTCAAGTAATATTTTTTATTATTAAAATATGTATATTATTAATTTTAATATATGATTTATCTTTACAGGTTGTAGATTTATTAAACGATTTGTATACTTGTTTTGATGACATTATTGATCACTACAGTGCATACAAAGTGGAAACAATTGGAGACGCGTACATGGTGGTTTCAGGATTACCAATTCGCAATGGTAATGAGCATGCTAAAGAAATTGCATTGATGTCTTTATCATTACTTCGTGCTATAAGAAAATTTAAAGTCAGACACAGAAATGACAGAAAATTACAAGTCAGAATAGGAATTCATTCTGGTAAATAATTAAGTTATATTGTTTTGATCAATCAGTTATATTTATATATACATATGTTTATACTAACATAAACAGGTCCTTGTGCTGCTGGTGTTGTTGGTTTAAAAATGCCCCGTTATTGCTTGTTTGGAGACACTGTAAACACAGCATCTCGTATGGAAAGTAATGGACAAGGTACTAAATTATTTTATAAAACAGTTTTTAATGATTTAAATTCAAAAATTCTCAATCATTGTAGCTATGAAAATACATGTCAGTTCAGACACAAAAATAATTTTGGATATTTTTGGAACTTTTAAATTATCATTGCGTGGAGATATAGAAATTAAGGTAAATTACATTAGGTTCTATTTAATTATATTTAATAAATTTATTGTTTTATCTATAAATTTATATTTTTTCATTATGTAAAAATAACTGCTATTATTAAAATTTTGTTTAATAATTAATATTTTGCATTAATTAATCCATTATTATTTATAAATAAGTAAAATATTACTGATCAATTGCCTTTGCTTATAATGAGTAACTGATCATTACATCATATTTTTAAAATTTTTAAACAATAAATATAATTAGAAACACAATTATAATAATCATAATATATATAAACAAAATACAAGTAATCCTTGACTTACAACCACTCATACTTATGAAAGCAATGTCAGCAATATGTCATCAATGAAGTTAAATTCTGTGATTGGTCAATGTAATTGACAAAGGGTTTGAATTCTTGAGCAACAGTTTGAAATACAAAAAGCATCTTGTATTTTTGTGTTTGTTAAATTTATTATAATAAAGTGGAGTATAATAATTAATGCTGGTAGTGGGCAAGTCATAAATTTTGGGCATTTCTGACTTATGATAGCAAGGTAAGTTAAGGACTACTTATACTGTGTCAAATGTAATTTTTTAAAATTATATGTAGTAAATTTATTATCAGTTCATTATTAATTTCAGTCTTCAAACTGTAAAATTAAAATTTAGTAGTACATATTTACTTGATTGTAAGCCAACATAATATTGTAAGCAAATCCCTGCATAACACCATTTTCTCTTCCATTTGAAATGATAAAAACAATCTATAAATGAAAGGCAAAGAATTTACCAAATATTTATTTAGAATATATACATTATTTCGAAATATTTTCATATTAGTATCATACACTAGCTAAGTAAATGAGCACATCACAGACCACTAAAAACATATTGTATGCAAAACACATTCTATAATTCTTTTGATACAACTGGGACTACCAGATGGAATTCAATTGAAAGATGCAACTATCAAAGATAACATTAATATAAGAATTTCATGAGAAAAGTAGAGCATCTGTTTTAAAAATATCAACAATACAAATAAGATTTCCACCCAATGGTATAGGAATTTTTATCAATAATGTAAATAATACTTATTAATTATAATATGTTAAATCCAATTCTATGAAAATAATGATTAATTAATAATTATCAATCATTATTATATGATCATATCATTATAATTAACCTCATATTGTATTTATGCTATATTCATTTAAATTTTTAATATATTGTTATTTTCTATTTTTACCATATACTGATGCAGACTTAATAGAACTGTTTTTTAACTGTTAAATATTAATCTTGTTGGCTGAATTTAGCTATTATATTTTTTTACTGAAGAAGAAAAAGAACACTAAAACATTAAAAAAAGAAACATTATTATTAAATATTGCAAAAAATTTTAAATTCATATTTAATTAATTTATGATGTTAAAAGTAAAGCAAAATTTAAACTGAGAAGAGAAATTTCAAAGAAACAAAATATGGCTATCATATACCAATCACCAGAAGTGCAATTTCAGTATCTTGTGTAAGTGTAAAATAATCACTAAATATGCTAATTGATTAAACTTATTAGGAACCACTCATATTTGATCAGAAAAATTGGAAATGCTCTGCCTGAATTAAATATAATGATTCTGACACAATAATTCATACATAGCAAACATACTCCTGTGGCCTAAAGCATTCTGTAGTTCAGCCCACTTCAGGTGCTGTAAATATTTTTTATATAGATTTTACATCATATATTTTATATAATTTAACTACTGTTATAATTTATAAACAGTATAATACAGTAAAACCTTAATTTAAAAAATAAATTAAATAAACTTAATTTTATATATTTTCTTTACTTATAGAATACCTAAGTTTTTTCAAATTTTATTATTCTATAAATCAGAATTATTGTTGTAAAATGTAAAAATTGAGAATGTAATCACTTTAAATGTTTAGTGTATGTCTTTCTTAAGATTGCTCTGCATTCTTATGCAACCCTTTCGATATCAATATTGTACTGGATCTCTTAAATAACCCCCTTAAGAACTGTGTTTGACAGTCTTGTTATAGTAATATAACAAGACTGTATTGATAAATTATATTTTTGGTAGATAACTGTGAAGTTATCTATGAAAAAAACAATAAAACAAACATTGCACAATATGTAAAAAAAATTAAAATTATAAAATAATGCATGTTGTCTTATTATTATTTTATTTAATAAAAATATTATTATTTTGGCATTTAATAAAAATATGGAAATTTAATAGTGCAAATTATTTACAAAGTATTATTGTCTGGAAAATATGATATTTTCAAAATTACCTGTTTAGATCAACAATAAATCAAATTTTTATAAATGTCAATCATTTTAAAATTCCACTTATATGTAGAAACAGTTATGATATAAACATTCATCTATACAGTATTTAATATGTTATTTGAAAATAAAACTTCAGGCTTTCACTAAAGAAATGATTGTCTTATAATTTGACTTTCATTTCAGAAGTTATATTATAAAGCAGCTACTACTTTACTTTTTTAAATTTTGCCTTATATTTTTATATACTAATATGATATTTTTATTTAAGATTTACAATAAAATTAATATAATTTTCTCCATCTACATTTCAGGATATCAAAAATAATATAAAATAATATATAAATAACATTTCAGGATATCAAAAATAATATAAATAATATCAATCAAAAAAGGAGGAATAAATGAATTTGTATTTCATAAATACTAGTAAGCAACATTACCCATTAGCTCAATCCATATAAATTATACAATTATAAATATATAGGCATTTTCAGACAATGAAGGAAATACTATAAAAAGTTACTTTCAGTTATGTAAATGAGGCATAAGTATTATGAGGATAGTTGATAACAGTTTGATGATGAATTGGTATTGGATATACTATTAAATGCATTAACATAAATAGTTTATTTGAATATGTTTAAATGGGCAAGAAAATTAAAAGATATTTAATATATTTGCTTTAGTTTTATGATGTATACCAAAACGTCTTGAAATCCAATATCTAGGAACTTAATATTAATTATAATTGATAATTTCTTAAAATTTAAGACCTCAATTATTTTTTTGCATTTAATATATTTTTCATTTATTGAACTAAACAGCTTTTTATTTTCTTTTTAATATAATACCTTCTGTACCCTATACAGAAGGGAACTCTAGTTTCTAATTTTGTAATTGTATAGTATGTATGCATGATGAATTCGTTCATGTCAGTTATCCATTTCATGCGTTGGCGTGGTTTTCCAGCCTTGGTGGTCTCTGGTTGAGTTTCCAGGGAAACATTTTGGCTGGTTGGGCTCTGATGTGAAGACCCATTTCCTACTGTGGGTGTGTGTTGCAGTAGCCAGGCTTGGGCATTCGCCACCAGTGGCCAAGGGAGGCTGTAGTAAACTTTCCGAATGTGAGCCTCTGCCCAACTCACAGAGATGCAGACCTTGTTAACCTGGGCGACGTCCGAGCTGGTATGCTTTCGTTTTCTGCTTTGTATCATAGTAAACTAGAAAAAACACCACCGAGGTGGGGACAGACCTTGTTAACCCGGGCGACGTCCGAGCTGGTATGTTTTCGTTTTCTGTTTTGTATCATAGTAAACTAGAAAAAACACCACCGAGGTGGGGACACCTGCTAGCATTTAATTGAGCATAGTGGAATAGCCTTTTAGCCTAGGGTGACCCTACCAGAAAAGGATTTCTGTCTTGCATCGCCTATTCCACCCACATACACCCCTCCGCCACTTTGAGGCAGCTTATCAGGATCAACTCACAGATGTGGACCTTGTTAACCCGGACGACGTCCGAGTTGGTGTGCTTTCGTTTTCTGTTTTGTATCATAGTAAACTAAAAAAAACACCACCGAGGTGGGGACACCTGCTAGCATTTAGTTGAGCATAGTGGAATAGCCTTTAGCCCAGTGACCCTACTAGGAAAAAATTTTTGACTTTCATCGCCTATTCCGCCTATGTACACTCCTCCGCCCTTTTGAGGCAGCTTAGCAGGATTCAGGAGGGGTTATTATTATTATTATTATTATTGTTCAATAATAATTTGTGAAAATATTTTACTTGTTAAATTGTCAATTTTGATAACATTTAAAATTTTTTTAATAATGAATGTTAATGAGTGTTTACTTTCTTTTTAATGAATGCTTAAATTAAATAAGAAACATTTAAATAATCAGTAAATATAATTATTTGGCAAATTCTAGATTTTAAACATATGAAATAAATGAGATTGTGATATAATAATAATAATTGCAGAAATAGCAATTTTTTGAAATGATTATTGTTTATATTCAGTTAGTCACAAATAAAATCTGTTACATATAAGTTAAAATATATATAATGTAGTCGTTTAATTATAAATATTATTTAGATTTGTGAAAATGAAGAAGGAAAAGAATTAGAAGAACATAAGCAAATAAAAAATATGATGCAATCTCTGTTTACAAAACTTGATGCTCTGTCACATTTTCAATTCCATCCCAAGCCTGTAAGTAAAATTATAATTTGTTATAATTTATACTGAAATACTTCTTACTTTAGTTATTAAATAAAAGTAAATAATAAGCCAAATAAGTAAGATAAATCGTTTATTCAAAATGTTTTCTGCTATCCATGTAGCTTGCCTCAGCTGAAATGCAGATCAAAGAAGCTTCTTTGCACTAAAACGTTTTTTATATTCACAATTTATATTACTTATTTGGCTTATTGTTTACTTTTATTTAATTTTCTATAACTTTTTAATGATAATTTTTTGAAATTCATAATTTAAAAATATGAATTAATAAAAAGTATAACTTTTTCTTTGATAAACTACATTGATATACAAGGTCCAAATGCAGGAAAGTTCTATTTTAGAATGTTTTGATCTTACAAGATCAAATTTTTTTTTAACTAAAATAAAATTTTTGAATTTAGTATTTTTGGAAATTAATCACAAGTCATATCTAAGACAGATCATGTTAATTAATATTATTTAAAGAATTCCCCAACCAAAACTAAGTTGAGAAATAATTTTGCAAAGTCGCAGATTAGAACGAATGGAATAAAATTAATTCTAACTAAGCCTAACAGTTAGCGACTCTGCAAATTCCAGAGTTCTGCCTCGCTCAATCCAAGTTAACTTCCTCACAACCGTAGGTAATCCCAGTTTACCCACGGGACGGTTCTAACGACTCTGCAATCCAGAGTTCGGCCTGAGCTCAGGTCTTTTTCTAAGTTCTGATTTAATACTAAATAATTAAAAACAGTTTGACGCAATGTAACGTCTAACTGACGAAACAAAACTAAATAATCTAACACACAGTAACGTCGAACTGACAAAACGAAACTAAATATCGGTCTTACACTGTAACGTCGAACTGACGAAACGAAACTAAATATCGGAACTTACACTGAAGGTGCCGATTAAGTGTTAGCAGCAAAACGAACAACAAAAAAAATGATGTTAGAACTTACACTAATAACTTAAGGAAATTCTCAAGGTCTTTTTCTAAGTTCTATCTTAATACTAAATAATTACAAAACAATTTAACACAATGTAACGTCTAACTGACGAAACAAATTGTGAGTTATTCCAAAATAAAGACATAAATTAGTGTTGTATGAGATAATTATTGGATTTTGTATTCGATTTAGTTATAGTGAAGCAAGATTGTTTTGCATTGTGTGAATAAATTGGACTATACGAAATGTAGCTTATATGAAACAAGATTATTTTGTTTTGTGTGAATAAATTGGACTATATGATTAGTGTTGTATGAGATAATTATCGGATTTTGTATTGAATTTAGTTTGAAACTAGATTGTTTATTTTGTGTGTAAATAAATGGGACTATATGAAATATAACTGTATTCACTCTTTATTAATCTGTTTGTGAATAAATTGGACTATACGAAATATAGCTGTATTCACTCTTTAGTGTAAATAAATTGGACTATACGAAGTATAACTGTATTCACTCCTTATTAATCTCTACGAACTCGTAAACCCACAAATGTGTAAATAAATTGGACTATATGAAATATAGCTGTATTCACTCTCTATTATGTAAATAAATTAAACTATACGAAATATGGCTGTATTCACTCTTTATTAATCTCTACGAACTCGTAAACCCACAAAACATGACAATATGATACTCTTTTAATATATAAATGGCATAATGCAAAACAAATCTTTTAATTTATAAATGGCATAATGCAAAACAATCAAAATAAAATCACTAATCTCTACGAACTCGTAAACCTACAAAACGTGACAATATGATACTCTTCTCTACAAACTCGTAAACCCACAAAACGTGACAATATGATACTCTTTCTCTACGAACTCGTAAACCTACAAAACATGACAATATGATACTCTTTTAATTTATAAATTGGCTAATGCACAAACAACAAACCCTTTAGCAAAGAAATTTTTTTTGTTTTCATTTTAAAACCGTGTAAACTGAGTGCTAAAAAAAATTTTTTTTGTTTTCATTTAAAAACCGTGTAAATTGAGTAAAAAATAAATTTTTTTGTTTTCATTTAAAACCGTGTAAAAGCGAAACCGCAAAAAAGCTTTTTGTTTTCATTTAAAAACTGTGTAAAAGCGAAACCATGTAAATTGAGCGTGTGCAAATGGAGGGCTAGGTGCATTTTGTAATTTAGTGTGTTATACAATAGCAAAATACATAAAGTAAATAATATAGTGTATCTCTCTCACCTCACCCATTAAGGGAATGGGATGGGGTTCTGATAACAAATTAATCTATTTTCCATTTTCTTATATGGGAAAAATTGTCTCGCAATTTGATAGACTCTCAATTCGATACTAGTTCAGTGATGGATTAGTGTCAAATTATGAGGAAACACTGTACAATATATTCTATTATTCAGGCTAATGGAGAGGAAGGTCTATATGGATAATTAGAAAACATGGATAATCCAAATTTTTTTTATTTTATTGTATTTTATAAATATATATATTTGTTTCAAAAATAAAAATTTATTATAACTATGTACATATATTGTATATTATAAAACTTAACAACTTATTCTAAATTGTCTGTGATTTTGAAGTTGAGAATTCTTCAAAATCTTTTTAATTTTTAAATGAATTTTCTTCACAGATCTTATGTGATTGCATTTCAAAGTCAACACTGATTTTCCAGAACCTCTAATTAGGACAAAATTATCAGAGTGCAAAACCCCTGTTACCACCCAATTAATTGATGTGCAGCAGAGCAAACTTGATCCTTAAAGAAAATATCAAATAATATTGTCTTAATTGGTTATAAACTGACAAAGTATATGAAATACAATATTAAATATCAATGATGTATCTTAGATGCTATATCTGAAAACTTTATAAAGATCTGGGATTCATTTCTTTATTATATTTAAAATACTTCGCAATCAAAAGTAGAATTAAAAAAAAATTAAAAATCCAAATTTTGTAGTAATATGTATTTCATTATATATACAATACATTGATCTCTTACTTTTACCATATTTGTTTTTATTGTAGCATTAAACATAGAATTAATCACATATTTGATCCCGAATTACATCATATAAATTCCTGTTTGAATGTGCAATTTTATAAATTATCTAAGTAATTACTATATTTAATCACAAAATATTCTCCTTTATATAATTTTCCTCTTAAGATTTGGAAAAGAAAATTAAGAAAATTAGTGTTATTTTTTGGAACTTCATTTTTTATTATAATATATATTTTCTAATAATTATTAGAGGGTAAAAATTACTCCACCTCTAAGTGATTAGTCACATCACATCACAGACTATAGTGCTGCCTGTCACAAACCTGATTAACTCAAGCTTTAACTTAAAGCTTATGATTTCTTCTGTGCAGTTAGCTCATTATCACTCACTAATCTTAGATATTTCTCACATTACATGCTCAAAGCAAAGATATATATAACATTCATCAAAGATGGTACATGAAAATCATAAAATCAAAATTGGTACAAGTCACAACATGAATACCCTTATCTCATCACAACACATTTCTGCAGTATGCGATGCTACTTGTCTGATCAGTTAGAGGGGAAGTATATTTTTACCAGAATAGAAAAGTAAGATCAATATCAACAAAGTGCAAAGAAAATTTAACAGCAATGGATGGAACAAAAATGCAGCCAGTCAATACCAATCTGCCAGAAGCATAAATCATTATCCCAGTATATAATTCATCAATTTATTATACAATATTTTATTTATTTTTGTAGATAGTGCTGCCATTGTCTATACTAAAAGTAATAAAAAATAAAAACCTGTTATATAAACAATAGCAATTTTTTGCTACACACAAACTATGTTATAAATATATAACACAAATTATATGTAGCAAAAAAATATATGTGTCAGAAAATATGATATTTCCTTTTATTGTAATTTGTTTGAAAAAAGAAATTGTTTTTATAAATATCAAAGGTAGGATTTTAAAATACTATAAGTGATAATTGATATTGTTAAAGTAGAAAATACATCATAAATCTACATGATGCTTAGTCATGTTAAAAATGTAAACAAAATGGCAGAATTCCAGTAAACAATATCATCATAAAAATTATGATTATTTTAGAATTCAAATATGTGTCGCTTCTACTTTTTTACTATTTTTTTATATTTGAGTTAATAAGATATTCTTACGAATATCTTATTTATTAAAAATTCACATAATCATCTTTTTTTATACTGCAGGTTATCAAAAAGTTTAAATCATACATATGTTTTTTTCATTTTATTGACTTATTACATCTTCGTTGCTTTTGCAACATTTCCTTCATTCAAATTATGATAAATTTTCAACACTTTTGTTTTGAAAATTTAAGGGGGTTCCTTATGATCTTAACATTCTTCCAGTCAATCTCCTCATTTTCATATGCTATTGATATAAGTGCAATATTTAAAAATTCTTTAAATATATGATTTTTATGTTCTTTAATATATATTTCAAGGCATTTTCCAATCAATTCTATATATATTTCTTTCTATTAAAGATTCTTGTTTTCTAAAAACATACTATACATTCTAGATCTACTTTTCATATTGGCCTTTGATTTATTGTTATGTATCAATATAATTGAAAATTTCATTTTTTTCTTTTAAATAGCAAGTTCTTTTTGAAGACTTTTTCAAAATAAATCTGCTAATTCTATTTTTAGGAATCAACTAATCTATCTTTTTGTAATTAAGTTTTTTCATGAATCTATAAAATCTGTACTTTAGGAATAGTAAAATTTTTTCAACTTTTTTAATCAAAATTAAGAATATTGTGGGATTGTGGCTGCTATTGAAAGTAAAAGGAGTTTAACTGCTGAGTGGAGACAGTTAATTCAGGATTTTTTTGAGACCAAGTGTGATGATTTATCGCATTCACACCAAATATGTTTTTGAAAGTGTTGGCCAAAAAAACTTAAATATAGATTCATGTGATAAGTGGCACTCAAAACAAGTGTTGAAAATTTATCATAATTTGAATGAAGGGGATCATAATTCATGAAAGAAGGAGATCATAATCAATTAATGAAGGGGATCATAATAGGTATGAATCTACTGTTGACCTTATTTAGCCAAAATTGTACCTCCTCTTTTCTACTGGGATTGACAAGTGGACATTGCTGATAAGATGGTTTATAGTTTTTTTGATCTTCAAGTCCCCTAACCTGGAGCATGCAGCTGTGTAAAATTAGATCATCATATTCTCTCTCAAGGCATTTTTTATGGTTTTTTTAACAGATATAAAATTCTTTTCTTTCCCCAACCTAAAAGATTCATTTAAAGCTAAACCTTTCTTTGATTTATTTTGTTAATTTTTACAATGTGAATGAATTTCTTATTTTAGTAAATTTCTAGAACATCATATACATTAAATAATTTTTCATTATATATTTAAAATTAATTGATTTTGTAGAATAATTTTACTATTTATGATTGCATATCTTTGCTATTATATGATATTTGACAATAATATGTTTATATTTAAAGTAATAAAAAAAATTGCATATAGTAAGTTAAAAAGCTAAATAATAATATAAAATTTAAAAGATTATAAAAAATAGTTTTTGGAAGGCAGTAATCAGATGATGGTAATCAGATTTTCAATTATTTGATATGACTCCAAGAAGCATTATTGTTGTAGACTTGTCTGTTGTCAGATTCCTCACTGTATAAACACTTATATATTTAATGCTCTAAGATTGCTATTGGATCAATTGATATTATAAATTTATTTTCTCAAACTGCAGAAAAATGTATGGATTGGTTTCACATTATTTTATATGAACAACCATGTTTTAGACTCTCAAAAGTAAATCCAATTCCTGTTTTTATTTATCCCTAGTGAAGCAATCATAAAAGCATATTAAAATAATGCCATAAATACCTCATGTTTGTACTCCCCTGGATTGTAAGAGCATTTCAGAATATAATACTTTTATAGGTTGTCTTTCTATAAACTCTAGTGATGTATTTAGGTTTGACTATTTCAATGTCTATATTCAAGAGTTGCTCATCCAAGAAGTGAGCATTTGTTTCACTGATCTGATCTACGCATAGCCTCAAATCAAAGTTGTCATTAGATAGTCTATCTTTAAATAAATTTTCCATATCCTTTTTCTCTCCGTGTTGATAAAAATGTCATCTACATAACAAATAAATAATTTAAATACCTTACATAAAGAAGATAAAATATTTTCTTTGTGATTCCTTATAATCAACTTTATAAAGATTTCAGCTATCCTACTAAGAGCTCTGTTAAGTGTTCATTTTATAGAAACAGGATGATTTAAAGTTTATTCAATTATTTATTTTCTCAGTTTTGAAATCCGTTAAAAGTTCCATTAAAATTATATAAAATGTTATAAATTATCATATAAAATTAAATATTTATAGAAAACAAATATTTAACACTTTTTAAGTTAAAATAATTAAAGTATAATTGTATTGCTTTACTCTTTATTATATTATTTTAGAACTGATCAGATATGTATGTATGTAAATGTTCATTTAATCAATAATAGCTAAATCGATGTTTGAAAACATATTTAAAATAAAAATAATTTATCTTTCTTTATACTATTAAAACTTTATATTTTGTTATAAAATTTCATTTATTAATCATTATAATCTTTGTTATAATTTATTTTTTAATGTTAGGGTAAAGGAATAATGAGGACTTATTGGTTGGAAGGTGAAACAGGAGACTCTCAATTTGGAAAAGAATAATTTTTGTAAAATAAAAATTTTATTGGCAATAGAATATTTTTATTACTGTTGCACACAAGTATATGCTTCAATATATTTATTTTCAAAGTTAACAGTAGATATTTTAAATGCATTTGCAAGAATAAAAAATTTATATAAAAACTTAATGTTTTTATCTATTTAATAAATCATATGAATAAAGATGAATAAAAATCAAAAGTTGCTAAAGTTTCTGTATTGAAGTTTTAACTGATACATAAATGTTTAATATGTTTATCAAGTAAGAGAATGCATAAAAATATTCTTGTAAATAAAAAAATATGTAAAATTTAAATCTTTCAGTTGATAAATTGTGAAATTAAATATATATTACGGTTAATAATAAAGAAATACAAAAAAATATTTGAATTAAAAAATTTATTTACTTGTATCAAACTAACTATTATCTTGTAATTCTAAAAATTCGTGGAGTGTATTTTCATCCAGCAGAAGCAAAAGATTTTCAATTCCATCTGAACTCTAAATGAAAAACAAAAGCAATTTAATTATTATTGTATATTAAAGAATTCAAACAACAATAAGTATGTTAATCACCTTTCGAAGACGAAGGATCTTGTGGTCAAGAAACTCAGTCAATTGTGATCTTAAAGTTAAATCACTGTTTACCAAAAATGCTTCTCTGCATTTTTGATAGCAATCATGAAATGACATTCCTTTAAATAAAAATTAACATTTAATATAAATTCAATGAGAAAATAAAACACACTTGAAGTGCCTACCTGCATAATTACTATTATCTCTCTGATCATACTGATATCTTGCCAGTATCATGAATATTCCTTGAGCATTTGGAGTAAGACTATTAAACACATGTAACAGTGAGCTAAGAGCTAATCTTCCATGTTTCTGTACTAGTAGAGAATTTTCATAAGATGTTTCATTGCTATACATATTAAATGATGTGACATCAAACCAAATCCAATTATAATGATTTAGTTTAGTCTGATCCCAAACTGTATAAAAATAAAATATTTTATTTTTCAAACAAGAAACATTTTGAATTTATTTTATTTATATTCTGTTATAAATCTTCATACAAATAATAATAAAAGTAACCTTCATTGCAAAGAAACTTACTTTATTATGAAAAATATTTCTGATATTTAAATAATTTCATCAACTCTTCTTTGTTTCAAATAGAATAAATTACTTTTATATGCATACATAATTTCAAATTTTTTAATTTAAATTATAATCATAATATATTAATATATACATTAAATTATAATGGCAATATATAATTAATTTATTATTATTACCATTTATAATGATACTAGTAGTAATTTAATTCTATTAATGATATAATTTAAAAGTTTAATTCAGTAGTTATGTATATACTAGAAAACTGCTTTAGTTTGGATTAAAAAGCATCAAAACACCAGAAAAATTTCTCACAATAAAATATAGATAACACTCAATTTATGTCATAAATAGAAATTGACATCATGGCATAAATGAAGATTGATTTAACTTTTATATAAATTCCCTGAAATTAACAAACTGTTACTCAAATAGTAACCAACAATTTCTGCATTCAAATGATAAATTCCAAATGACAGTTTCTGTACATTTAAAATTCATGATGAAATTATTCTATTAAGTTACTAGCATACTCATGCCCGGCGTTACTCAGGCAGTTCATGGTATATTACTTAAGTTTCTCTTTCTCTTAAATTATAACCTTTTAGATGACCATCAGGATTTTCTTCAATATATTCTGAAAATCTTTCCTGTACAGATATGTTTTCTATTTGAAATATGTGTCTTTTCGAATGTTCACTTCTTTATCTTTCTTTATTAGAATTCTGTCGATTTGTTCTATCTTCTAATGTTTCATTTTCCCGAGTTAAATGCATTCGTTTAGCACCAGGAGTTAATTCACCTAAAGAGTTCCTTCTTTTTCGTGGCATTATGAAATTTATACAACTGTACGATATACAAAAACGTCATATCAAAACACGTGAAATAACAGTTATAGTCTCAAACCAAGAACTTCAAGAAGTACGTGAATTAATCTCAAATACAGATTCTTCTTCATAATAAAAACTTCCAAAAAAATAAAATAATCAGTGATTGAAAAAGATGATAGATTAAATAATAAAAAAGTAAAATGATTAGTGATTTGAAAAAAGATGATAAATTAAATAATAAATCAGTAGTAGCATAAATATATGATGATAGATTAAATAATAAATCATAAATAATTCATAAATAGTAGCATCGATAGATCAAATAATAAATCAGTAGTAGCATAAATAATTTGATAATTTTTATAAAATTCCGTTGTTGTAAATTAAATTGTTGCATTGCTATGGCAATGATAGTTTCGTTTCTCTACACGTGGTAATAATAGTGACAATCTTAAGGGGCATTAGGAAATAACAGTTATAGTCTCGAACCAAGAGCATCGAAAAATATGTGAATTAATCTCAAATACAGATTCTTCTACATAATAAAAACTTACAATAATGAAAATCATGAAATAAAATAATCATTGATTAAAAAAAGGTAATAGATTAAATAATAAATCAGTAGTAGCATAAATAATTCAATAATTTTTACAAAATTCTATTACTGTAAGTCAAATTGTTGCATTGCTATGCCAATGACGGTTCATTTCTCTACACATGGTATGATAATGACAATCTTAGGCTGAATTTTCTAATGCCCGTTATCTTGCCTTATAATTGAACATACAGGCACAGGTATTTAGATTTATATATATTATATATAATATAGATTAGATATCTCTAATAATCAAGTAGATGATTATTATACAAATAAATTATTGCCTTAGGTAGAAACTGGAAATGGAAGTTATTTATATAATATGCCAGTAAAACAGAACATGTTACTATTGCTTTTCAGCTGCCATTTTAATTTTTCCAATTTTGTAATAGACAACAATACAAACCCAGTCCTATTGTATTGTATGTTTAACTTAAGTATATTAGGCTAAATAAAGTAATATAAGCTATAATCAATAGAAGATTTGAAAAATATTAAAAAAACCTTAAAAACCTTTTAATATGAAATCTTAAGTTCAATAATTTAACAAAATAATATACAGCACAATACTCGATATCCGCCAGAAAAAGCAGTCTCATTGGGTTATAATGGTTACGTTCAAGAATCACATGTCCATTATGATCCAATGAGACTGCTCAGTTCCAAAGATAAGATCGTAATAATCCAATGATATCGGCCCAGCTAATATGTCACGTGGTCACTGTAACCCAATGAGGTGGTTCAAATAACGTTGATCTTCCATCTTTGATCTTTATCTAGTAATTTACACCAATTATAATTAAAAAAACAAATTTCTAATAATCAATATCTATCTTCAGGCCTCCCTGCCTAAATCCCCTAACGAACAAAAGTTGTTTCATAAAAATCCATTCAGCCGTTCTCATGTTATAAGTGTACACGCACGCTCAGGCATTTCAGATTTATAATATGTATAGATTAATAATTGAAAGCAGATGACATTATTATGAAAATTTTAAAGTACACCCAATTTTGCATATTTACAGATGTCACAGCGTAATGAATCATACATCAAATAAAAGATCATTTTAACATGAATATTTTCCCCATTTTGATCAATTTCCTATTTAATACAGTTGTGAAGAAAATTGCCTTTCACACTTTAGGTGAGTCAACCTGTATAATATAATGAAACAATTTGTATTTTTCCATTAATCTCTAATGCTAAATACATATTTTAATAAAAAAATAAAGCTCAGCTCTCACACTATTTTCAAATTAAATTCTTTTATCAGAACATTTCTGAGATCGGAAGAGCGTCGTGTAGGGAAAGAGTGTAGATCTCGGTGGTCGCATATATCCTATATATAATCCATATATAGGAAGGTGGGAAGAATCTCTTGCTATTTTAAAAAAGAGAAAGCAACCGATTAAACCTATCAACAAATTAGACCCAGGAGAACTACCGTATTTGCTGGCGTATAATACGCACTTTTTTTCTTTGAAAATAGGTCTGAAAAACGGGGTGCGTCTTATACGCCGATACTTATTATTAATTATGTTTCTTTTAAAAATTATATTATTCTTTATTTCATTGTATAACTAAATATACTATTAGAATGCATGAAAAGTGAAGAATGTATAAGAACTACAACCATCAAATTTTTTTCATGGGGAATATAATAATAAATAACATCCCCACATAAAATGTTGATAACCATGCATTATCTGAGGAAAGATTTTAAGCTGAAAACTATCAAATATAGTCAATAAATTCCTTGACAAAAGGATGATTACACAATCTGAGATCAGGTGTTGGACATTTATGGCATCACTAAATTCCATTGTCATAAATATGAGGATGATCAATGGGCAGGGAGAATGATAACCAGAGCAGATCCAGACATCAATGAGCAGAATGCGAGGCAGAAGGTAGAGATGATAAATGAGAAAACAATAATAATCCCAAACATGAAGAAAAAGAAGCCTGACTGTCAACAAGAAAAACAATTGACTATCTGCAACATTATTTTGAAAAATCTCTCTCCAAATAAGTCTTCTCTGAACTGTGTATGGGCAGATTTTGCAATTCCTCCTTTTCTTTAGTTTTAATATACGAAAATTTGAAAATCTTATATCTGTTCTTTTTTCTATATTTTTATCTTCTTTAAAATAAATTCTTGCTTTGTTAAACAAGAAGTTGTAGTGTCCATTATTTTCTCTAGGTCAATCTGCCTTTTAATTGGGGACCCCTGACCACTCTTATCCCTATGCTACCCATTTAAAGTACTGGAATAACATCAAAAATTGCTTCTAGTGTCAGAAATTGATGTAAAAATCTCAAACTTGTTATACCTAACAAAATCTTAACTTATATGCATAATTATTTAAAAACAAAAAAAAAATAATATTCTTAAATAAACTATAAGCCAAATAAATAAGATAACTTGTTTATCTTGCTATCCATGTAGCCTATCTGTTGAAATAAGTAATAAATAGTATTTCAACTGAGAGAGGCTATGTGGATAGCTGAAAATATTTTTGAATAAACAATTTATCTTACTTATTTGGCTTATAGTTTATTTTATTTTAATATTTACTGTAAAATGTATTATATTAAAAACATTCTTACCTTAACACACTAAGCATCACAGTGGCTGTAGCAACTGTTGGCTCCATTTCCTACAGAATTGAAATAGTTGTATAAACTATTGATACTTTCTGCAAATTTTTTGTACGGTAAGTAATGTCTGGAAGTTTTGTTTAAACTAATTTAACACTGAAGATTCATTATAAATAAATTTTTGTTTCATTGTATTTAATAACATTTTAACTTTAAAAAACCTTTTATAATTAAGTTAGAAAACCAGTTTATCACAGCATGTGCTTTAATTATTTTAATAATTATGTTCAAGTTTAAATTTAAACAACAACAAATTGGAATAGAATTATTTTTGATGGGTAAAGCTGAAGAGGGAATACAAGAATTCCGAAAGCGCTACTTTGAATTCTATTAAAGCAATTTAGTGAGTATAATAGTACGTGGGTCAATTATAGTGCTGCAAATCTTATGAACTCATGCACACCTCTCATTATAAATATTTTTTCTTCACAAAAGTTTTTGGATTATACTTAAGTATATATTAAATTTGAATTGTAATCAAAAACAATAATGATTTTAATTATCATCACTTTTACATTTTGTGTTTCTAATATTTATTTTGCTGATGATTATTTATTATAATAGAATTTTTATTAATGAAGTATTGTACTTACATCTTAATTTTATTTAATTTCAGGGAGAAGATATCACATATTTGTCAGGAAAATTGCAAGAATTTGAATTTGATCATTTTAAATTAATTAAAAGTAAACATGATTATTGCTGCATTGTTTCAGGAGTGGAAAAATCAAATAAATTGGAAAGAGGATTCTTTCTTGGCCTTGGTGTGAGTGTTTACTTTTTATTTTTGTTAACTATCAAAGTGTGAGCACTGCCTGGACATAATTTGAAAACATATGCAGTAGATTACCTCTTATTTGATCTTGTTATGCAAAGTCGTGAATTTTAATGATCAATAACAATAATTATTAACTAAGCCTAACAGCTCTGCAAATTCCAGAGTTCAGCCTGAGCTCAGGTCTTAACTAAACTCTAACTTAAAAATAATTTACTACAAAACAATCTAACAATAACTATCGTTAACCAGCAAAACAAAACCGGAACTTACAACTAGAAGTAACGAATAAGTGTTAGAGATCGAAAACAACAAACGATGTTAAAAACTTATACTAATAATTAGAATAAATTCTCAAACAAGTTAAATAACAAAAAAATATAAATTTATTAGACTCGAAACACTTACAAAAGTGTTAATAAATTAAACACTTTTGTAAGTTATTGAAGTGATTGCTTTATTAACACTTTTGTAAGTTATTAATTTATTGTAGCTTTATTAATAAAGCAACAATAAATTAATCAGCAAAACTTGTTTAATCCAATTCAAATATCAACAATCAATTATTCACAAAAAGACCTTAAATATTACTTAACTCTACTACCTCCACCACTGATACAAATTTCAAACAATTGTCGATCTTTACTAGAAACTCAAATGTTACTTTGCCAACTTATGTTGATACAACACCTCTCAGTGTTGCCATTTTCGTAGGCTTTTATATCCGAGTGACGTACAGTCCCGTGTAGCTTCATTTACATAAATATACATAACAAGTTTAAAGTTATTAGCTTACAGAGTTATTCATACATGTCATCCTCTTACAATTTAATTATATACCGAACAAAACATCGATCCGGATCATTCTTACATTCTCATATCGGACCAGTGGTAAAATTAGTTAGATAAGATGACGTCATTATCCGGGACAGCTCTTCCGGAGGACAGTTCCCGATTCTGTATCATATGATTGCCAACTATTATGACGGAGAGTGTGGAAGTAAGTCAACTCTTAAACTAAAGTATAATACGTTAGATCATAGTGAAAATAATGATAAATAATAAGAGTACATAATAAAATAAAATAGGACAGGTCAGAGTTAACCTCCTCACAGTTATAACTCCTCAACTGCTGCACTAATGAGTGTGACAGTATTCATAAATTGATAATTTATTACATCAGAGGCATTTTTTCATCATAAAACAAGTATGTGGGAGGACAAAAAGTTCTTACCCTCGCCATGTTGTAGGCTTGCTATAGATCTATAATTATAAATAATGATAAGTTATTGTCTTACTGATACACAGGCCTTTTTTTGTTTTGATATGTCTTGTTTAACCAGAGTTATAAACATGATAGTAGAAGAAGGAATCATGCTAGACAAAATTGAGTATCAAACAATGAAACAGTTTCTTCATCTTTGAAGGAAAGTTGCACAAACAGTCCAATGAAGAGATGTCATCTGTGTATGATTGTAAGGATCTAGAGAGAAAGGGGCAGAATTGAATATTATTAAACAGAATTAACTTCATTTACAAGATATTAATATTTGTCTACATTAAAGTTAAATAAATAACTACGAAGATTGTTTAATATATTTTATTCTCAATTGAAGGTACAAGTTTATTATACAAATTAATCATCGTGTAAAGAGCGACCGACAGGAGGAGCGGGGTGTGGTCTTCTCTGATTGTCTGAAGGTGTGGTTAAAGAAACAGACCACATTCATATAACTTTTATTATAATAATTGTTCTATCTTATTATTAGTTATTATTGTTTATGTCTTATTATGTCTAATTTATAAATTATAGTTTATTATTGGTATGTACAGCATTTACAATATAGT
Source organism: Olivierus martensii (assembly GCA_000484575.1). Classification (NCBI taxonomy): domain Eukaryota; kingdom Metazoa; phylum Arthropoda; class Arachnida; order Scorpiones; family Buthidae; genus Olivierus; species Olivierus martensii. The sequence goes on from AYEL01057626.1 coordinate 41,175, forward strand.
GTTCCCTCCTATTCACAGAGGGGCTTAAAACTGATCCCATGTATACAGTGGTGCTTTTATATATGCAAAATAATATGAGTGAATAAGAACAAATTCTCAGCTCTAACTGTTGCTAATTATCTAAACTTTAAATTTGACAAAGAAATACCTTTTAGCTCACATTTAAAAAAAAAAATACAAAAATTTTGAATTTAAATGATACCAAAAAATTGAAAACTAATGATAGATGGAATGATATCTTTAAGCAGTTCTATTCATTTAAAATTTTAGTTTTCATTATCAAATTTATTTTAATTATTAATTGTAAATATTGTATTTTTGTGATTAAAAATACTTAAAAGAATAAATTATTATTTAAATGAGATAATCGTAAGCAAGCCTAATTTTCCCCCTAGTGAAATAATTTAGAACTAAACTGCTATTTTTAAAATTATTTATTAATTATGCTATAGTGTAATCATCTGTTGGATTAATAAATATTTTAATTGGGCTAAGCTGGTGCCAGCTCTTATTTAATGATTTAATAATAATTTTTACTAAATTTCCAAAATTAAAAATTTGCTTTTGCCTAGAATCTAATCAAGGTCTTTGAGTTACCATCCAGACACTTTAGCCAGTTAGATTACCAAGACAGCTGTTGATTTTCAATTTCAAGATGCATATAACTTACCTAATTTAGAAGATATATCAGATTAGTAACACACACTGTTGGCAAATTTGGGCAGAGACTTGTCAGAAGGGTTTGTGGGCTATGTTTAGGTTGTTTGGGAATGGTGTGATTGAGCTAGTATGATAAATTTTCTAAATTAGTTAAGTTAGATTTCCAATTTCAGGATGCATATAACAGATATCTTGGTAATCTAACTGGATAAGGCATCAGGACAGTAACCCAAAGATCCTAGTTTGACTCCAGGCCAAAACAAATTTTTAATTTTGGGAATTTAATAAAAATTAGAGTTTAATCATTAAATAAAAAATGATGCCACCTTAGTCTAAATTAAAATAATTAATTATCAATCAACAGATGGTAACATCACAGCATATTAATAATTAAAATAGCAGTTTAGTTCTAAATTATTTCATTGGGGTGAAATTAGGCAGGTTTAAGATTATTTGGTGAATAATCCTTTAGTTAGGTTGAATTATGATATTTAAATAAAAACTTAACATCTTGAATAATTGTCCATCTTCATAGTTTGCAGCATATTTGTTGTGTCATTTTTAATGCAACATTTTATGGTTTATAATTAAACAACTTTTTCAAGGATTCAAGGATTGAAAAAGAAAACTCTCAATCCTTACTATCTGATACTATTTTTAGAGTTTTCATCAGTAAACTAAATATTAAAATTATTTCCAATATGCTAATCAATCATTTAAAAACATTTCAGATATAGACAGATGCTAAGCAGGTGCTCCAAGCATTGTGGATTAGAATTCTGCTTAGTCTGCATATGGGGGTCCAGGGGATAGAGCTCACTGATGAGGTGGGCTTCCAAAGATCACAAAAACCCCTATTTATAAAAAAACAGTATTTCTTAAAGTCTGATTAAAATGATGATGCTGTAATAAATTCTGAAAATGTTTTAATAAAAGAAATTAATTTAAAAATAAGATTTTAGCCTATTGAAGTCTTTTGAAGTGTATGCACATCATGGAAGTGGAATAAAAAATGATAAAAAAACATTATAAAAATATTCAATCTTGATTTATTCAGTGCAGTGACTGCAGATTGTTTTTTTTTTTTTTTTTTTTGATTGATTGAAAATACATGCCTTTTTTTTTTTTTTTTTTTTTTTTTTTTTTTTTTTTTTTTTTTTATTGATTGATTGAAAATACATGCCTTTAATGATGGTTTCTAAATTTTTCATATGTTGAAATTTTTTTAAATAAAATTTGAAAGTTAGATAATCTGAATGGATTGTATTTGTGGAATTTTGATTATTTTTTTCCTGAATTGTATTGATTCTGTATTCTATTCTATTATATTTTATTAATCTTATTTTGGTTTTGGGATGAGAATTTTATTTTTGAAATTTTAAGTGAAAAATGAAATTTACATATGGCGAACTCTAAAATTCATAAAACTGAAAAAATATTGCTGATAATGCAAAGCTTTTGGTTAATTCTGTTAAAATAAACAATATTACTACTTATTTGTTAATTTATTGTTTTATTTTTACCAATAATTAAATAAATATGAGAAAATCCTAATGTAAATAACCTCAGGCTATTTAAAGAGGTGTGGCACTTTTACTGTTTTATGATAGCCAGTCATTTCGTGGGAAATTGTGGTCAAGCCTACTTTACTGCACTGCATATGGTATTGGGTATAGAGCAGTGCTGTCCAATTATAATGAACACGAGGGCCATAGCCGTGCTTAATGGAAATATGGAGGGCCGCAGTTACAAAACAGGGGAGGGGCTTTGGTACTTGATAGATACGCTATTGTCTCAACAAACGGAAAGCATAAATATAACGTAACGCTTTTTGGAAACCAATTTTATTTCCAGATTAAACAAATCTTATTACAAAATTATATTTACCAATAAAACATTGCATCCAGTAAACATTTTAGTAAAAAATTATAAAATATAGTCAAAAAAATATAAATGATATATTAATGATATATTAATGATATATATAAATGATATATTAATATAAATGATATATTAATGTGATAAATGAGAGCGGGCATTTACAAGGGCTGGATATTTACATCCATTCCTGTTGTAGCTATCAGCAGAATATGTAAAAGAGAAGAATCTCCAAGACACGTTCTGGATCAATTCTTAACTATCTTCATGTTAGAAAATGCACTTTCACACAAATAAGTGCTACCAAGAAAAAAGTATGTATGCATTCCTATTTAATGTGATAAATGAGGACGGCAGCAGCATTTACAAGGGCTGGATATTTACATCCATTCCTGTTGTAGCTATCCTCAGAATATATAAGAGAAGAATCTCCAAGGTAGGTTCTGAATCTCCTGATAAAATAGAAAATGAAAATCGAGTATATGTTTTTTCTCACTCATTTCACAAATGCAACAAACTCATGGTAAAATAACGTTTTTTTCTCACTCATTTCACAAATGCAACGAACTCATGGTAAAATAAAGCTTTTTCTCACTCATTTCATAAATGCAACGAACTCATGGTAAAATAAAATAAAATTTAAAGAAAATCTCACAACAACTGTCACACAATCACTGAAATGGCGAGTGTTAGAAACCAAAAAATAACTAAAATACAGTCACAATTTAAAACTGAAACTAAAACTAAAATTGACGTGATTGAAAGTTTTATAAAAATTTGATGTCATTGATAGCTTATTGATCGTTAAATAATTACTAATAATTAAGAAAAATTAATTAATTGATTTAATATAATTCAATTTTAGGATTCTTTTTATTAATCTCTTAAAAAGGTAATAAAAAAGTGAAATAAAACATTAAAAAGTAATATTATATCACAAATCATGAAAGCCTTGTGGGCCGCACAAAATGGCTTGGTGGGCCGCCTTTTGGACAGCCCTGGTATAGAGTATCAACAAAGCAACTGCAGGTCAATTAAACAATTAAAGTAAACAACATATATGAAAATTGTGAATAAAAATCACGATTTTATGTTTTTTTTTTATATAAATTTAAAAATTTATAATGCAGTTTCACAAAAATAAGTACTACCAAACGTTGATATTACTTTCCAACTAAAATCACAAGTTAGGAAAACGTTCGTTAAACAAAGCAGTTTACCCATATGTGATTTTTTATGAAAAAGTCATTTTCCCCACCGCTGCTAATATACTCGATTTTCATTTTCTATTTTACATTTTTTTTCACTCATTTGACTAGATTTTCATTTTCTATTTTACGTTTTTTCTCACTCATTTCACAAATGCCAACAAACTCGTGATAAAATAAAAATAAAATTAAATTAAAATGTAAAATAAAATTAAAACAAAATCTCACAACAATGGTCACAATCACCGAAATGGTGAATGTTAGAAACCAAAAAATAACTAAAATACAGTCACAAGTGAGTGTTAGAAACTAAAAAATAACTAAAATACAGTCACAATTCAAAACTTTAAATTTAAATAGACAAACTAAAATTGACGTGATTGAAAGTCATAAAAATGTGATGTCATTGCAGGATAGCTTGTTGATCATTAAATAATTACTTATAATTAAGAAAAATTAATTAATTGTTTGTTGATCATTAAATAATTACGAATAATTAAGAAAAATTAATTAATTGAATTAATATAATTCAATTTTAGGATTGTTTTTATTGATTAATTAATTGAGTTAATATAATTCAATTTTAGGATTCTTTTTATTATAAAAAGTAATAAATAAAAGTGAAAAAAAACAGTAAAAGTAATATTAAATCACAAATCGTAAAAACCTCGGGGGCTGCACAAAATGGCTTGGCAGGCCACCTTTTGGACAGCCCTGATATAGATATATAAACTATTAAATATGTTCTAATACAGATTAAATAACTGTCAAATATGTTCTAACTGTTAATAGAATTTAACAGTTTGTATGTGTACAGATAAAATAGACCTTGCAAAGTCAAAAAATGTTATTTGGGTTTTTAATGCAGTAAATGTTTGATTCCCTGTTTTTAAAGCTGTAATTTCTTCTTCAATATATTAAATATGTAAAGCTGTAGGCCTTTCAAAATAAATATGTGTTATTCTTTTTGATGATTTCTTGTAATATAGATCGACCATTACAGATGAAACATATAAAAAAAAAAAAATATAAAAAATTGGAATCTGTCATAGTACATTCAAACAGTTGATTCTTTTATGCAGTTATTAATATAATAGGAGTTATAATAAGAGTTTGTTTTATTATAGGAGTTATATACAGGAATACCTCGATTATCGCGGTTTATAATTTGATACCAAAATTCGAATTATTCGATAAGTAACGATGCCCAGTTTTGTTTCGATTTAAAATGAGTGTGTTGTGCAAAAAACGGGAAAAAAAAATCACTTAAATTTAAAGAAATAATAATAGTAATAATAAAATAATGCAGAAATTAATAAGTTAACGAATTCAGATAATTATTGGAAACAAACAGGAATGTTATTAAAAGAATTTCAAAAAAATTTTAGATGAAGCGAAATAGATCAGCGCGATCATATAGGTTAAAATAAACTCATAAACAACTCAGAGAGGGAGAGAAGAAAAAAAACTTATCGCCTTATAGGTCACAGAAAAATCTATAAGTTCATGAGAAAGAAGTTAACAAGCAATCTTGACAAGCCATTCATCAGCATTCCTGGGGGAGTGGAGAAATCGAAGTCCTCCAATTGGATAACTGGTTTGATTCGAACCTCTCTGGGAATGTAGTTGGATTGATGGACTTCATAGGCATTAAAAATGTAAAAGGAAAAAACTTCAAGATATGTTAGTCAGTTGTCAGTTAGTCAGTCTCCTGTGTCACAGAATTGTCTTTCGTGCGTCCGTCGTCTGTAGTGTCTAGTCTCTCGTCATATAAACTGTACCAGTTACAATTTACTGCAATACTCAAGTTATCCTTTTTAAGAACAATATTGTAAAAATAAGGAAGAAAGAAGAATCAGAAGAATATACTCTCTCTCTTTCTGGTCTGGGTATGTTAAGTGTATATGCGAGTAATTGGACTTAAAATTTGGATTAACAATTAGATTCTACATAATAGTTTCGATCTTTTTTATCTGTATTCATTAATTTTTTTTTATAATTATAATGGATTGTTCCTTAGATTAATTAATGTAATTATTATGTCATTTAATGTTTTTATTTTTTTAATGATTTAGTTAAATTTATGTACTCTTTCTTTTGTTAAATATATATGTTTTATTATTTAATTATATAAGTGTTGTTATTCTCTGACCTTCCAACATCTTTGGACTCTGAGCACCCTTACTCACGTGTCTTTAATAAAATAAAATCAATTAATTTATAATTTGGCCATCTGACATGTTAAAACAACAAACCGATCGCGATCCCCACAATAGCATTTGGTTTCAAACCCCTTCTATCACAAGTCAGAACTGTCATAAGTCATAAATGCCCAAAATTTATGAATTTTTCACTACTAATATTTATCAAGACACTATACATTACCTTAATAAACATAAAAAACACAAAAATACAAGAACCAGACACAAAAAAAAGAACACCACTTTTTGTATATCAGACTATTGAATCAGGGACTTGAAACTATGGAATTACATTGACCAATCACAGAATTAACTGATTATCTCACTATCATAAGTCAAGGATTACCTATATATAGGGCTTCAATAATTTGTTAATGTAATAATTTGGCAATAAATTAGAAAACAGGCAGATTATAGAAATTCAAAAAAGAAAAATACAATCAATTAATTATTACTCTTTTTGGTATGCAATATTAGAAGTAATAAAATAAAATCACAGCTCTGCAACTATTACAGTGATGGATTTTGAAATCTGTACTTTAATATAAAAATGCCACCAGCAAGTTTACTGTTTACAGGTTTATTTTACATCACATGCCAACAGAAACTATATCACTGGATATAATTAGAGATTTATGCCACATCATAATGTATGAGTTCTATCAATTCTCTGGAGCATACTACAAACAAGTTGAAGGTGTACCCATTGGTGAACTCATAATTGGTGTCATACCTGAACTTGTAATTAGATACAAAAGAACAAGTCATCCCACATTATTTACCATACATCAAGCTATTCACCAGAATTGTTGACGATGTGTGAACAAATCTGGCAGATAAAACAACTACAGAAAATAATAAAATCACTGGACAAGAAGAGGAATATATAGACAAGACTATTAGAATGTTGAAGCAGAGGATAGTAGAGCATAAATGTGACATAGCAAAGGGCCACGTTAACACAACCTTGGCCAAAAAACACTATGAAGTCAATCTTAATATAAAATGGGACAATGTCATGATCATTAAATCCATCTCTGATTCCAAGAAAGCTCATAAAGTGGAAGTTATATGTGTAAAGATGAAAAAAGAACATGGGATAGTAATGAATAAAGTTATCCCAGAGACCTTCCTTGGAAATATTGTATAAAAATGCCCTTTAAATTAATATGTCAGAAGTATGATGAGCCTTATATGATTTTTACATAAACTTTTCCTGTGTGTATGTCATATGGACATCTGACATAATAATAATGTATATATTTTTGAATTTAAATCACATAGTACATTATGTTCAAATATTCTGAAATTCTTAGTTTTTAGTTTTGTGGTGTTTGTGAACTGACGAGTACCCAATAGGGTTGAAAACATTTTTCATATGTACAGGGTGTGTCAGCTAAATCCGGACAAATTTCAAATTGAATTTCCCGCCATATTTTACGTCAGTGCTATGATGCTGCTGATGTTTTAATAAGCCAGACAGACGATGCGTTTGAGGATAAGTACAAAATAGCTGATTAGTTAAGATCGAGTGCAGAATATAATCGGAGAACAGTGATAATCGAAGGCCTTCGTGCTGGACATTCACCTTCCAAAATAATTCGGTTCTTACAGTGATAATCGAAGGCCTTCATGCTGGACATTCACCTTCCAAAATAATTCGGTTCTTTAACTATCCAAGATCGACAGTTTATGATGTTGCTGCTAGGTATGCGGCTTCAGAGAAGTCTGAAGAAGGTTCTGCCAACCCGGCAAGAAAGAGCCATTCCAGGAGGAGATCGTCAAGGACATCGGAAGTTGTCCGATGAGCTCAAGAGCTCATCTCAGAGACCCAGGGCAATCTCTCAGGCAGTTGGCAAAAACATTGGATGTGAGTGAGGCCACAATGCGTCGAATTGAGGAAGAGGACCAACTGTACAAGTCCTATGTCATAAAAGTACAACAGATGCTGTTTGATGCCGCTAAAATAAAGAGAGTTGCTCACTGCAACTTGCTTCTGTGTTCAATGAAGAATGAAGCTGCAGGACGCATCAAATTTTTTTCTGATGAGAAAATTTTTACTGTTGATGCCAAAGTAAACTGGAGAAATGACTGTTGGCTTGCCTATGACCTTAAAAATGTCCCCGTAATAACTAGGACGAAGTTTTCGGCCAGTGTTCATGTCCTAGCTGTTGTTTCCAGTGAAGGTGATGTCATGCCACCGCACGTCTTTGGAAAGGGGAAAACCATAACAAAAGAGGTTTGCTTGCTTGTTCTTACAACAATAGTGAAACCTTGGATGGAAACTGTGGCTTCCGAGAGACCCTACATCTTCCAGCAGGATAGTGCACTGTGCACACCAGTCATTTAGTGCAAAACTGGTTGTCAGACAATGTGGATATGTTTTGGTCTAAAGAATTCTGGCCAACTAACAGTCCAGATTTGAATCCTTTGGATTATTACATATGGAGCATTGTTGAAAGGGTCTCTAATAGGTTGAGACATCCTAATGTGGCATCTCTCCAGGCCACTATTGAGGCAGCGTTTTCAAACCTGGACAAGCAGGCATTGCGCAGGGCTTGTCATTGTTTCTGGTCGAGGATCGAGGCAGTAATTGAGGCAGTAGGGAATTACATCAACTAATTTTAATCTAAAGATATCCCAAATTAATGTGCAAATGATAATTTTGATAATTTTATTCTTTTTGTTAAATAAAATTTTGTTTAATTAAATTGTTTATTTTGTCTGGATTTAGCTGATGCACCCTGTATATTAATGACTCTATAAGCTTTAATAATTAAAGTTTGTTTCCCTATCTATAGTGCTTATGACTTTATTATATTATTTACAGTGGCAGATCGTGCATAGACACTGCAGAACTGCAGCACCCCCAATTTTTCTTGAAATATAAATATATTTATTAATTTATTTATATTTGCTTGTAATATTTAATTTTATTATCAACAATCCCATACGATTTTCTTATTTTGTATAAAAAATAACACAAATATATCTTGTAGTATTTACAAGAGCAAAGAACGCTAGTTGCAGAATAAATCCTGGAATTGCATCTGGATATTTTTAAATACTCTTATGGATCCAGATTTTAGGAAAATTGCCAAACTAACACACACAAAATTTCCATTTATTCTTTATATATATATTTGAGATATCTGTTGTAAACACAGTGCCACTAGCATTCTTTGCTCTTTTAAATACTACAAGATATATTTGTGTTATTTTTTATACAAAATAAGAAAATTGTATGGGATTGTTGATAATAAAATTAAATATTACAAGCAAATATAAATAAATTAATAAATATTAATATAATAAATTAATATAATAATTAATATATTTCAAGAAAAATTGGGGGTGCTGCAGTTCTGCAGTGTCTATGCACGATCTGCCACTGTAAATAATATAATAAAGTCATAAGCACTATAGATAGGGAAACAAACTTTAATTATTAAAGCTTATAGAGTCATTAATATACAGGGTGCATCAGCTAAATCCAGACAAAATAAACAATTTAATTAAACAAAATATATTAAAGCTTACAGAGTCATTAATATACAGGGTGCGTCAGCTAAATCCAAACAAAATAAATAATTTAATTAAACAAAATTTGTGGTAAACACACATATTCCTACTCGCAAGCTCATGCAAGCATATGCATGTCATAGTAACATGTGTGGATGCAAACTATTAACTAAAGCCAATAGTGGAATTGCGTAATGTCCATTACGCAGTTCCACTATTGTTTAAATGCAGGTTGTGCCAGTAGTAACAAGTTTGTAGTGCTTATCGTGTTTACTCTGGATCTCTTTAAACATTCTCTTGTCTCTCTAAACATTTGGATATTACAATTAAAGACACAACATTTTGAATTATATTAAACTGTATAATTTTATTGATGATAAATAATATTTGGGAAGATTTGAGATTACCTGCCATGAGTTTTTGCGGTGCTGCACTTATATACGCCATCCAGGTACAGTTATGTGATGACCAATCGGATGGCTATGTGGCACGATGATTTGACCTCGGTATTGTCGCACTATTGATAGATGTGAAAACTTGCAGTAGGTAATCTCGAATCCTGCCCAATATTTTTTATGAAACAAAACAAGAATATATTTTATTTTTAAGTAATTCTGAATTATACCAAACTGTATAATTTTATCAACAATAAACATTATTTTTTCATTTTTTATTTTTTTTAATTTTTACCATAATTTTGATATTTTACTGTATACACTATTTACAGTGTGTTGGCATCCGAGGGTCGTTCAATAAGTCCTTAGAAAATCCAAGAGATGGGACTCATAGTATCGAAAAATGTTTGCTTTTAGTAAGTGCCATCTGTTATTAGATTGTTATCAAAGTTTCAGCTATATTCGTCACGTGGTTTCATTTTTATAGTTGATTGAAGCAACAAACTTTTGTTTATTTAGAAAAATGGAAAAAAATGAGTTTCGTGCGGTCATTAAACACTTCTATTTAAAAGGTTTAACACCGAAAAAGATCAAAGCCAAGTTGGATGAAGTTCATGGCACATCTGCTTCTGTATTTGCAACTGTTTATAATTGGATAAATGAGTTTAAACGTGACCGTACATCCACAAATGATGAACAACGTTCGGGACGTCCAGTGGAAGTGACTTCCTCCAAAATTATTGACAAAATTCACAATATGGTTTTAAGTGATCGACGAATCAAAGTTCGTGAAATAGTTGAGGCCTCAGGCATATCACAAGATACAGTGTTTTCAATTTTGCATGAAAAATTGGGTTTGAAAAAAATCTTGGCAAGATGGGTGCCGCGTTTGCTCTCAGTGGAGAATAAACGCAATCGTATGATCGATTCGGAGGTTTGTTTGGCACTTTTTTGTCGTAATCCTGACGAGTTTCTGCATTGATATATAACAGTGGATGAGACATGGATACACTACTACACTCCAGAAACAAAGGAACAGTCAAAACAATGGGTTTTTAAAGATGATCAGCTCCAAAGAAGGCGAAGATAGTGAAATCAGCCGACAAGGTGATGGGCACAGTTTTTTGGGATGCACGCGGAATCATCTACGTCGATTACTTGGAAAAAGGATAAATGATAAATGGAGAGTATTATGCATCATTATTGCACTGGCTGATCAAAGAAATTAAGAAAAAACGTCCTCATTTGGCAAAGAAAAAATTCTCTTCCATCAAGACAATGCACGTGTACACACTTGCACAGTTTCGATAGCAAAAATTATGGAATTAAAGATTGAATTATTACAACATCCACTGTATTCACCAGATTTGGCCCCCAGTGACTTTATTTTATTTCCAAACTTGAAAAAATGGCTTGGTGGAAAACGATTCATGTCCAACGAGGAGGTCATTGCCCAAACATGCCTATTTTGAGGATCTTCCAAAATCCTACTTTTTGGCCGGCTTAAAAAAGTTGGAGAAACGCTGGGAAAAGTGTATCGAGCTAAAAGGTGATTATGTTGAAAAATAAAAAAAATCTACCAAAAATAATTTGTTTTTCTATCTTTTTCTAAGGACTTATTGAACAACCTTCGTATTTTGAAACAAACATACAATTCAAACTTCAAGGGAATTATAATCCAAATAGATCTAAACAACTTGCCAAATTTAACCCTTGAGATACACAATGGAAATTACACAAATTTACAAAAATACACAATTTCCACTGTGTATCTCAAGGGTTAAATTTGGCAAGTTGTTTAGATTTATTTGGATATTTCGAAAGTTGCAGTACTCCCATGATTTCAAGTCACAAGCCACCACTGATTATTTATTAACCATCTATTATATTATTTATTGTTTTAAATTTAGAATAAGGTGGTGCTATCTGTTATTAATAATTGAACTTTAATTTTTGGCTAATTAAAGATTTATTAAATAATAGATAATGCCACCTTATCCTAAATTTAAAATAATTAGTAGTAATTAATTAATTAGTTTATAGCACCATAGTATAAATTAATAAATAATTATTAATTGCATTTTTTTCCAAAATAGTACACCATGAATCATTTAACTAGTTTAATAGTATGTGATATGGTTTAAACTAAACCCTGTTTTAATTAGATTATTATCTGTATATTTTTTTAGAAGAAGAAAATTTTGATTTAATTTTTTAATATAGTATTTTATATAATGTATACAATGATAAATTTTAAAAATATATATTAATGGCTTGGGATAGTAACATACTATGCCACAGAAAATTTTGATATAATTTATAAAATGCATTGCCAGCAATTTATGATTTATGAAACATTTTAAGTGAATTAAATCTTAAGGGTCTAAGTTTTGTATCTACTTAAAGCAAATAATATCTGTTTATTATTCTGATTTAATTATGGAAGTTTTTAAATATAGAATACTAAATATCTCAGAAAATTGATTTTGTGACAGAGCATGTTATTGCTCCAAGCTATTAATATCATAACATAATTTTGATAATCTATTTTAGGTTTCTATGCATATTTGTGAAACAGTTAGAAATGATTTATGCAGAGTTATTCGTTCTAATCTAACTGATTGTAATAAAGGATGGTATAATATATATGAAAATGATTGGTATGTTTATCGAAATTCAAAAATGAAAAAATTTATGACACAAATTCATTATAGAATGCAGGTAAATGTATATTTAAAAAATTAAGTAAAAAATTTACTTTACTTAGATTAATTATATTAATTTAATTGATGCAAATTAACTACTTTTTATTTCAATAATGAGAAAAATTGTTTTAATTAAACAATATTTCACAGTTATTCTATTATATATTATATTAATTGTTTTATAAAAAAGAAAAAGATAATATAATGCTGGTTTTAAAAATTATTTTTCTCAGTTAAAGTTAATTATTAGTCTGTATACTGTAAGCTAATCTTTTGTCTTCAATTAATGAGAAGTTAGAACATATAAAATATTTTTATCAATAATAGAGAAGCAAAACAAGTTTCATTTTCTGTATATTTAGAAGTCATTATTTTTCCTTTGATCCATTTTTATGATATTTAAATTTTGTAAAAGCTATATCATTTTATGGACAAAAACATTCAAATACATTTGGCTATCCATTTATATGAGAGCTCCATCTTTCTAATCAGGGAATTCCTAATTATTGCAGGGCTTGGGACAAGAGTACAATTGGAGTTTCACGTACAATATTAATATTTAAATATAAATATTTAAAGTTATAAATTAAAATAAATTAATATAACAAAATATTAAAAATTATTAAATTAAACTAGAGTTAATTTACCACTAAACCAAAGCACCCTTAGCAATTGAGATCACTTCTAAATTCTATTTAGTAGCTAACATTTTCAGTAATAGTTACCATCTTCAGGCTACCAATTGATCTCAACTACTAAGAGTGCTTTGGTTTAATAGTAAGTTGATGAGTATAAGCCGTAAATAGGACAGTATGCTAGAGATAATTATTAAATTTTATAAATTATCATATATACTTGTATATAAGTCAAGGATTTTTCCCAGAAAAAAATTTTTGAATAAAGGAGTTGGCTTATACATAAGTCAATTAAAAATCAGAAAATTTTCTATAAGGCTGAAGATTCACAGACTCAATTGCACAATGTTCCTGTCATGTCTTTGCACCAGTCACATGATCTGCCATATTTACTCCTAACAAAGATCATCATTTTATTGATTCTTTTGATTTTTTGTTAAAAAAAATGTGGATATATATGATTGTATATAAATTAGTATTTCTTTAGACATTTAAATATCAAATACTGTGCAGATACAATTGAAATATATGAAACAATCCCATTGCATCCTCTTTGTGCTAATAGTGCATCCTATTATAGTGGCTGAATGCAGTATATTTATTTTTAAAAATGCTTCTTCTTTTTTAATTATATTATTAAAAATATGCAAATGTACATATATGTTCATATTTAAATAAATTCAAAAATATTAATTGACTAGATACAATTAAGATTGGGAATGTGTAGATCCATTTCTTTAACAATAAACATGTCTGTCACTAATGCACATATCATCAGTTAATATTAAATGGAAATTATAATGATCTCTATTACAAATTTAAGTAAGAAAACAGTGGAAACACTTATATATTGATTACAAGTTACTTTAATATACAATAAAAAATAGTACAATACTGCATCTATCAATGGCTATCGAAAGACTAATTAACACAGAGATAGGAGTAAAAAAAATAGACTGGAAATAGAGTTTGTTTATTTTAACAGCGTTCTCTCCAATCAGGGTAGATATGTGTGGGCATTTAGATTATATTCAAATACACACTAATTAGGGGAATTACCTTCAAATCAAACCAAATACTACAGCCAAATCTCCCCTAGTAGAATAAGACTGAATTAAATTTTTTAATAATTAATTTTTAAATCAGGCTATGGTGCCACTATCTATTGAGTTAATAATTAATTAAATTTAGAATTTTGAACTAAGATAGAACCATCTAATAATTAATAATTATGCTATAATTTTTAAATTAATTTTCCTGAAATAAAATTTTGCCACTGTACTGGAATCGAACCAGGATCTTTGGGATACGTCCCAATTTCTTACCAGTTAGATTATGGCAGCCTTTGGCAGAATTCTACTTCTAGAAGCTTATATAATGATTAGTGTGGAGACTTTATCGCACAAGGCCAAAACTAGTGCTCCCAGGTGGGCTATCTATATAGCCACGGGCCTTCTTGGCAAACCTAGGCAGACATACTTGATTCAAGTCAGATAATATATTCAAATACACACTAATTAGGAGAATTACCTTCAAATCAGACCAAAATACTACAGCCAAATCTCCCGTAGTGGAATAAGTCTGAATTAAATTTTCTACTAAATAGCTTTGATTTAAAAATTAATCATTAGAAAAATTTAATTCAGACTTAATTCCACTAGGAGAGATTTGGCTGTAGTATTTGGTTTGGCATGCAAATTTATAGCAAATTCCAACATTCCCACTAATTAAGTGCCTATCACAGTTTGACATGATAAACATCTATTATTTATTTGAAGTTGTTGATATATTCTTACTTTGATGTTCCATCCTGGTAATCCATACTCATTGATTGACAAATGAATATAAACAAATCTCGAGGAAGAGACTTCATTAATATATCTCTCAGCTGAGTTTTGTAAGAAATGAATTTGACATCAATAGAATAGTCATTGTATTTTTTGCATATGAAGTGATAGCGGATATCAATGTGTTTAGTTCTTTTAAGAAATTTGGGATTTTTTTTATCAGATGTATGGCACTTTGGTTATCTATATACAGTATAACAGGACCTCCCATTGGCTCATGAATTTCTTCCAATAATAGACACAGCAACATGAGGCAGCAATATATTCTACCTCAATTGTTAAGAGCAGGGCTGCATTTATACTTTTGGAGGCCCTAGGTGCAACATCATTATGAGGCCCCAAAAGACAAGTCTATTTCAGTTTTTTTGTCAACAGATGACGCCACACTCCATTCTGGTAGAATACTATGGTGGCGGGGCAAAACAATCCCTTCCACAGGCTGCCACCCCTGCAGAGGGGTCACCCAGATTGTGGAGGACAGGGATCAATGGGCCAGGCCTGGATCCTATGATATTTTCAAGGGGTGGGACATGAGACTCAAATTGGGGTTCTCCAGAGTGGAAAGCCGAAGTGTTTCCACTCGGCCAATCCGGCTGACTAAGTCTATTTCAGTTAATCAAATTTATACACTTTTTTAAAGTTAATTGAAAATAAAAGTCCACATTTCCATAATAACTGATTTTAATAAAATAAAAATAACACAATATTAGCATACATATATTTGTATTAAATAATTATAAAAATAAATCCGTTTAAATTTAAATTAAAAAAAGTTAATAATTAAATTTTTTTTTTGGCTTTGGTTTTAGCAATGTGTGATTATAATTAATCAAATCCATTACTTCTGATTCAAAGCATAATAACGACAGATCACATGTTGTATTTTGATGCAAGTTTCTTTTTAAATAATTTTTTATTCTTTTCAACACTGAAAATGAACATTCAGCACTTGCATTCAAAATATGCATAGTCAAAAATATTTTTCAAAATATTTCTACGTTCGGAAAAGTAGATCTTAACTCATCATTTATAAATTTAATTGAAAAATTTCCTTCCTTTATCATTATCAAAAATTGTTTAACTTCAGCACAAATTTTTTTGAATCAATATCAGTCCCATAACTTTGTAAAATTTTATTAATGCTAGTCCTGTACTTATCTTGATCTATATCCTTCTTCAAAAAAAATGTCAAACTATTTAATATGTCTAAATAGCTTTTTGCTCTTTCATTAATTTCCAAAAATTGCTTATCATAAATGACATTAAAAGTATTAATAATGAAATTTTCTTTCCTATGAAATATAATCTTATCGTTAGATTGTGAAATTTCTTCATACTTTTTTTTTTTCGTTTTTCCACTCTTTTCTTCTCATCTTTAAATTTTATTTCATCTGTTAATAAATTTGCTTCTTCATTTAAAGCAACAAAACTATTTCTTCTAATATCTAAAATAAAACCAACTAAAGACTATAACAAATTATTAACTAACAACAAATCCGTATTGGGATTTTGTAGAGATTTACTAGTAGCATTTATTCGTTGTAAAATTTTGTCCAACACAACTGTTAATATTGCTGTTTCTAAATTGTCAAAATGTTCAGCTAATGATGAGCTCTCAAATTTAGAAATAGGCTTTTCATGAGAAGAAATGAATAGCTCAAATAATGCTTCTTTAATTTGTTTATATCCACGTTTCAAAACCAGTATAGCGTCAGCTTTCGCAGGCCATCTCGTTTCACTTACAAATTAGAATAGAAAACTAAGGAATAATGATAAATTAAAAAACGTTCCACAATTCTATCTTTATTCTCATTCTTCTATGATTGTGAGAAATATGTAAATATAGGGAACAAAACATTTATTATCCTATAGTTTTCTGCCTTGTATGTGATATGCCCACATACATGAATCAAGAGGCACCTCAGTGACTCTAAGCCAAGTACAGTAGTCACTGATTGATTATTATTACTGGAGTCATTACAGCCAAAATTTAACTTGCTGCAACTTTGGTCCTAAGTTAAATATTATTAATCTGACAATTACATTTAAGAAAAAGTATTCAATAGGATAGAATGCCAAACTTGAAGTTTCAAATCCTATTAATAATAGAATTAGAGCAGTTTAAAAATTGCAAAAATCGAGAAAAAAGCATCATTTTTCTTCTTTTTCTCCTCCTCCTATGCAGACACCTCTACAGGTCGCATCGTTTAACCGCAATATACTCTTAGTTTAATTGTGTTCCCCAGAAAATTTGAGTACAATTGGATCAAAACAAAGGGGGGAAAGGGGGATCCGATTTCCATAAATGCTTTTACACATCTCATTGCTTAGCCGATTTTGACCAAATTCATTATAGGCATAGCATAGTTCATTTAAAATCATCTAAAAATTTTGGTCCAATTGGGCTAAATTAAAAGATGTAGAAGACGATGATTTTCTTCTCTAGAAATGTATAGGTATTCTCTAGAAATGTATAGAAATGTATGTCTATAGGTCACATCGTTTGACCGATTTCGAAGAAATCTGGGATGTAAATGTGATTTATGTTAATTAAGCCTTTCTAAAGAAGTGCAGCCCAGTAAGACCAAAATGAATAAAGTAGGAAGCCTGTTTATCACTAATTCTGTTATTTCTCGTCTCATTCAACCGATATCGATGAAATTTGGGAAGTAGGTATTTCTTAGATTATTTCAGATCCTCTAATGCCACAATAATTCAACTCGATATAAATGTCCTTCTAATTAAATAACTATCATAATCTAAAAATAAAAGATATCCCATCAGAAACATTTCATATGTAAAAAAATAAGCCAAGTACAGTATTACCGAAACAGGATAATTGTGAAAATTTAGATGCAGTTATTTTGGTTGATGTTATCATATTATTTTCGTAAATCGTCAAACAAGTAGTTGCATCTAAATTGCAACAAATTTAGATACAACTACTTGTTTGACGATTTAAGAAAATAATATGATAACATCAACCAAAATAACCGCATCTAAATTTTCCCAAATATCCTGTTTTGGTAATACTGTACTTGGCTTACTTTTTACATGAGAATGTTTTTGATGGGATTTATGCAATCCGAGAGTTCCTATAAGTTTTATATTCTAAGGAAAGAAAAGTTTATTTCAAATGGAGGCAGGAGGCCTCACAAATTTTTCAGCAGTCTCTAATTTTTATATTAGAAGTAATTTAGAGGGTTTTTTTTATATTTTAAGTAATAGAGGTAATTTTTATATTATGAATATTTAAACACAGGGCCGCAGAGTTGTCACTTTTGTCGATCTGAGTGAGCGAAAGTCAAAAATCTAACTAGACATTTTAAACTTTTTTGTTGTATAAAAATAAGCCTTAATACATGGGAGTATAAAATCTAAAAATATTTAATTCAAATAGTGAATGGGGAGTAGTTAGTAGGGTTGTAAAGAACACGTTTCTGCAGGTCTTGATATTCTCGAATCGTCATCTCCTTCACTTTAACAAGTAATTTTATGGTGAATATTAATTTTTTTTCTGTTCTTGCTATGTATCCTATAAATATAAGTAAGCAAGCAATTTACAGTCTAAAAAAATTATTATTATTGGCATATGGATAAAGTTACATGATTTTAAAAATTAGCTTTAAAAATTGATATTTCTTTTATGATTTTGCTAAATTTGATAACATAGAAAACTCAGGATTGGCATGGATTGGTCGCAGTGGCGTAGCTAAGAGGCAAAGGGGGTGCCTGCCCTGGGCAGCACTTTGCTATGGGCAGCAAAATCCCTATCGTTGAATTAATATTAAGAAGACTAGAGGAGATCCAACTCCGCAAAAACAGTGAAGCTGAAAACGTCCACAACAATATTTTGCACAGTAGCTACTTACTGCGACTGCGCAAAGTATATGCCACACTACTCTCCATAAAGTCTTGTCTTTTAACAACATGTGCACAACTGCTTGCTTATCTAAAAACAGTTCGGATTCGCATATTTCGTTCTTTGTCCACGTATATTATTTTAGATGTGAGATCAGCAAGTGTCAACTTTCCAAACTCAGTATAGACAAATATAAGTATTTTGCTCACCTAATGTAAGGAGACACAAGCAGTGGCACATTATCCTATGGGCAAAAAGAGCATTTGCCTAGGGCCCCCATTAACAGGGGGCCCCAAAGTTCCCAAATCAATATTCTTTAAATTTATTTTTGTAGTAAAAATTCGGAAATTAAATTTATGTTCCATACTGAGGACCCTAGATTGCAGGTGTGACACACTAGTTTAAACTGTAAAAACTATCCAATTCAGTTTGGGAAAGTTTAACTATAAATGACACTTTAGGTTGGAGAGGAGACGGAAGAATTTTATAATTGTCAAACAAACCATAAACAATGCCTTGAGAAAAGAAACAATGACTAAATTACAAACAGCTGCAAGATCCAGGTCTGGAGATCTGAGGAAAAAACAATATTGTAAAATAATCCTGTCAATAAGGTCCATCTACTAATCCCAGTGAAAGAGAGGAGATGCAACTTGACCAAATAAGGTCAGAAATGAGTTCAAGCCTCTCTCTCTACTGATGTGATTGGGTAGATCAAAAACAAAAATATAAAGGGACAGCCGAACACACACACTTACCCTCTCTCACTCGCTGAGTCACTCTTCATCACTTATTGTTTCATTTTTGATCCATCCAGAATTATTTTAAAGGAAAGAAAGAAGAAACTCTCTTAAAGTATGTTTATGGGTCAGATGTAAAATCTCCCCTTTTTTATAGGATTTTTTTTTAATTAGTTTTGCTTCTTTCATTTAATGTTCTGTAATTGGGATAGAATACTGGATTTCTGAAAATACATGTTTATAATTTTGTTCTAGTTTGTAAGAATTTTAAATTTTGGAGAAGAAAATCTCTTTGCAGCTTAATATTTTTCTCGCTCTAGAAAATTTTATCTTTATAATAATATCATATTTTGTGGGGGGAGGGGTGGAATATTTGGCATCTGCCCCAGGTGGCAGAAACCTATGCTATAATGCAATTAAGTTATTTAATAACTTCTTAATAATTGTTCTGTATTAAATTTAGCTGCAACTATTTGCAACTTTAGATTTTGATGTCATTTTTCGGTTTGATATGCGGAGTGCAACAAGAAGCACTATTTATCATTTGGTGTGATAAACAAAACATTAATAAGAAAACTGATGCAGTTTTGAACTTTTTGATGCAAAAAAGTTATTTTTCAGAGTAAAAGGAGAATTCCAAATAGGCCTATTTAATTAAAAAAAACACTTAAAATATTTTGTAGTCAATTAATGTTGAAATGGAAAAATGCCATGGTATTAAGTTGTTTCTCTCTATAAATGAGAAATAACTGGGCCAGAAGATTGTTTTCGAGGGAATTCAATTCAAAAAAACTCTATCATGATCTGAAAGATCAGAAAAATCATTCGCTAGCTGCAGTGATTCGGTTAAACGGAGGAAAGTTCATCTGCTCCTGCAAATGTTTACACAAGTTGAACTGATATTTGCGTCAGGAACAAGTCTTAAGCGAAGTTGAAAAAGAGATACAGCTTATATAGTTAAGTGAGTATCTAGTTTTTCTTCTAAAAGAGCCTCAAAAATGAAAAAAACCTGTGTTTCACTTCACAGCAATAATCCACAAAAATTACAGCTGAAACAGCTCTCGCTTTGTATATAAACACAACACTGACCAAAAAATAATACATTGTTGTACAACAAATGAGTAAATCTTATGATGCAAACAATTACCCAAACTATAATGCATTATTACTTGTCAAAAAACCATGTTCTCCAACCAGGACATAGGAAAGACATAACAATTAAGTAAAATTTCAGTCGAAGTTAAACTCCAGTCGTTAATGGAACATACAGTCCGAAGACTACTTTTCGTTCAAAATGAAGTATTTGAACACATTGCTGATAACAGTAGTACTATCAGAAGAATAAATATTTATTTATTTGTACCTTCAAACAAGTATCAAAAGCAAATATATCAGTAATGCTTTATAAAATTCAGTTTTGTTTTTTTATTTCAGTTATTCTTCAGCAATATATCCCTAAACAAGTACAAATTATTCTTTTAAATTAGTCTTCTATCCTTTTGTAAAGTTTTCCAAGCATTCATTTTATGTTTTTTTAAATAAAATAATTTTGCTCACCCAGATCGGCAAAACTGACTACTGTGGGTCACCAAGAGGGGGTGACATCTGAGACTTTTGTTACCTGCGCAGCATCGAAAAGGGCCCGACAGTCGACGCCATCGTGTCACATAATGTGTCTGATAATTCACAGGCCACCACAAGGTGTACCACCCAAAGCAGTTGTGCCAAAATAAACTATTATGTATATATATATATATATACAGTAATAGTATTTGAATAGATGGTTTTAAAATTTTTATTCATCCCTCATTGAAGGTTTTTAAAATTTTTGTCCTCATCTCGATGAGACTAAAAAAATTTTAAAACCTTCAACGAAAAAATTTAAAAATTCTCTTTTTATTTAATGTTTATATTTTGTATGATATAAATTATTTTATATATAACATGATGTGTAATGTTTCGAATTTTGAATTTATTGTACATTTTTTTTTTTTAATTAAATGCTTAATATTTTATAACTTTTTTTATTAAACCAAAGTGATGTACTTTTTTTTTTAAGTGGGGCCTGGACCACAGACTTGTCACGGGCCTGAAAATTTCTGTTGGCGGCTCTGTTTAAGCATAAGAATTTTATTTTGCAACTATAAAGAGGCTGCTTTTTATATGGTTGTTTGTGAGGAGTGAGGTTTTAAAATGTGGCCCCCTACAGAGTGAGGCTCCCAGCTTGCATCTAATGCATCTAATGGTAAATGCAGCCCTGGTTAAGAGGTAGAGATAGTTTGTTGTTTGTTGGTTCATCCAGGTGACTGGACTTTTGTTTAATATAAAAAACATATCTGGTCATTGAGTGTCATGTATCTGCATCACCCACATAATTGGCATCAGAATCAGAATAAATTAATAAGAGATTGGAGTTTCTCCCCTCTGTGGTATTTGATACGAAGACTGACAATCTTTCAGATATTTTATTATTCTTTTTATGGCATTTCAATGTTTGCGATCACAGTTTAAAAGATATCTGCTTACTAAGCTGACTGAGTACATGATATCTGGTCAGCTTACAATTGCTGCAAACATCAGACAGCCTACTGTTTCTTGATATGGTATATTTTCTTTATTAACTATATTTGTCAAGCACTCATATAAACATGCAGATCTGATGGTATAGTAGTAGTAGTAGTAGTAGATAAAAGGGAGGAGCCTACACAGCCCAAGCATTGCAACCAGCAATAGTCTATTGTGCACCACCAACCAGATCATTCCAGAAGTCCTGTCTTTAAAACAAATGATAGTATTTTCCTCAATGGGACAGTAGCAAGATCCTCTGGAACAAGAAAATACATCCCTAAAAGATCATGCCTAAGCCAAGAAAGGCCACACATTCACACAAGATGTGAAGAGGAGTTTCCTTCTCATCCTTACATCTCCTACAAATAGGGTTATCAACAAGCCCAATCAAGTGAAGATGTCTTCGAAGATGACAGTGCCCTGTAAGAAGCCCTGTAACAATCCTAACTTCATAGTTATTCAGTGAAAGCAACTCTTTAGTTCACTGAGCAAAGCAACCCAAAATGAGAGCCTTCGCCTGCCTAAGACCAGAAATAGACCGAAATGAGATGCTGGGCTGCCAACCAGTCCTTGATGGCCCGCCCAAAAGCATTAGGTCCAAAAAAGGGACCAAAAATGCCCAGGGCAGGTTCAGGTCCAAAAAAGGGGCGAGAAGCTCTTTCCTTGGCAAGCCTGGTCTGATGGTATACTTACTGCCTTAGCATCAAGATTAAATCTTTTGACTAATCTCTGTATATAATTTGTTTGATGAATAAAGGCTGATCGCTTTTTTTTATAATTTCCATTTTTTAAAAAATGTGTGCGTTAATCAGCCATTGCATTTTTTTATGGTCCGTCGAGGGTGGATAGTTAGTTAGTGATTGTTAGTTAGGTGGATCATTAGTTAGGTGAATAGTTAGCTCCAACAAAATAATTCAGTTCTGTCACTGTTATTTTGAAACTTTTCTTCAGTTCATTTGTTATATCATGCAAGACATTTTTCTTTGGTGCTAGAATAAGACTATAATCTATGTAGAGTGTGAGAAATACTTTGTTTCCTTTTAATTCTCCACTGTAGATGCAGTTGTCAGCACTGCATTGTTTGAAACCAAAAACTTTCAAGAAATTATCAAATTTCTTGTTCCAACATCTGGATGACTGTTTTAATCCATATAATGACTTTTTTAATTGCAAGTATATTTGTAGTTAATATTTGTTCCTTTACGTGGAATCATGTATATGTTTTCTTGTAAATCTCTGTGTAGGAATGCTGTTTTAACATCAAACTGTATAATATCAAGATCACATTATGCTGCTATTGCAAGTAACACTTGAATAGTATAATACCTTATCATTGGTGAGAAAGTTTTAGTGTAGTCAATTCTTTCCTTCTGTGAATATCTTTTGGCACATAATCTTGCTTTATATCAAGGTGTTGTTCCCTCTGTAGAATATTTTATTTTGAATACCCATTTTGAGTCTACTAGGTTTCTCTCAGTTGGTCTTGGCACAATAATCCATGTCTTGTTCTTTATCAGCGTATTGAGCTCTTCTTTTATTGCAATATTCCATTTAGCTTCGGGACTCTCCATAGCTTCTCCATATGTTATTGTTATGTATCGTTTGGGATGTCTGAGTCCTTCTCTTGATGTAAATTATAGGAATGCCTTATTTCAGATTCATTTTCATTTTTGAATTCATTTTGGTTCAATTGTTCCTATAATATTTCCTTGTCCTTTTCAATGAGGTCTTGATTTATTCTGAGATTTGATTCTTACTGATTCAAGTTAATAAGTGAGACTTCTTTATTACTCCAGCCTTTATCTTTGTTAAATAATACATTTCTAGATATTTTAATCCTTTTTGTTTTGGAATCCAGAAGTTTGTAATTGTTGAAATTTCCATCATATCCAATCAGAATCATCCTTTTGCTTTTAGTTTCTTTCAAAATATTTCTGGAATTAGCATTCAAAAGTTCATATATGAGTGAGAATAGGTTACTTACCTGTGCATATCTCGTATGAAGTTAAAGTTTGGAATATTCGTTGTGAGAGTTCTGTTAAGTAGGTAAGAACCGAAACCAGCTGAAGCTGGAAGAGAACTTGATGAATGGAATAGATGCGATGCAATGTTTACAGTAACTTCCACAATGGACTCATTGCAAATAATAATGATTGAAAACTGCTAATCTTCAGCTGAAATATTCAGGAAACTAGATTCTATTTACTGTCAGAAGTCTAAAACAAACACAATATTGGTGCACAAAAGATATCATCAATATAAAATGGATTTGAAAGACCCAATAGCGCAACATATCACTAAGATAGAAAACATAGCTTGAGAACTTCCTTTTGCTTCTGGTATCTATGGGCTAACTGCTTCAGCCCATAGATACTTGGGCATGTTTCTTCCATGTTGCATAGCATTTTTACGAATTCCTTAAAATTATTATTGACAAATTCTCTTCCATTATTGGTATGCAAACTTTTTACTAAGTAACTATATTTGTTCTTTATTGTTCTATAGAATGTCTTGAAATGTCAATTGCATTGCTTTTATGTTTGATGAATGATGCTACTCGGTATTCAGAGCAATCGTTTTTGAATAGGTTAAAGTAGTTGGCTCCTCCAAGAGAAGCTTCTGACATTGGACCATATAGTTTGCTATAAATACAGTCTTCTGGTTTACTCTTAATTCTCTCTGAACATGGAAAACAGCATAAATTCCTGTTTTTAAGGGCACAAACTTCACAGAAAAAGTCATCGATTTTATTTAAGCTCACATCTTTTATAAATCTTGCTGATAGCATGTTGAATAATGATTTCTTGTTTATATAAGCTAATCTTTCATTCCACACTTGTAGGTTTGAATAAGTTGTGACATTTGATTCAACTTAGAGCATTGTACCGAAGAACATTGAATACAGATTATTCAAACTACACAATCTAACTGCTATTAATTCATTATTTTGGAAAATTTCTGCTTGATTATCATCTTTTATTACTTTCATTCCCTTTTGATTAGAACATCATCTGAGAGTGGATTTTTCTTTAATTTGGATACAAATAAAAATTGGTAATGATAGAATCTCTTCAGTTTATCTCCAATCATTCTCTTGATTTTAATATTGCCCTTTTCTTTTCCGATAGTCTTCCATCACTCCCAAGAATAACTGTAGTTGATTCACTTACATTGTCTAGTGTAAAGAAGTATTCCAATGTCCAATCATGTGGGGTGATGCTCTACTATCAAGTATCCATACTTTTTATCAAAGTTAACAGTATTATTTGATTTATCATTCTCAAAATGTGTTGAATGCCAAAAAATGATTCTGTTCACAACCTCTCTCGAATTTTTCACTTTGTCACTTTGATCTTGCCTTTTCTTTGAGGTTTTGAATTTTGTTGTTTATTGATTCTATGAAATGTAGCTGTTGTAAGTGTTTCTTCATCTTTTTTAGAGGCAGTTAAATTACCTTCTTTGTCCAGAAAATGACTACTGTCAGATTTGCAATGGTTTGTTTATCTTCTGCCATAGAAAGCCATGCTTGCCTAAAGATTCTGTATTTTAATAGCAATGATTCTAAAATTTTAATCATAATAGAAGTATCACTAATCTTTTCTCTGGTCTTTTGGAAATTCTCAAGCTATGTTTTCTATCTTAGTGATATGTTGCGCTATTGGGTCTTTCAAATCCATTTTATATTGATGATATCTTTTGTGCACCAATATTGTGTTTGTTTTAGACTTCTGACAGTAAATAGAATCTAGTTTCCTGAATATTTCAGCTGAAGATTAGCAGTTTTCAATCATTATTATTTGCAATGAGTCCATTGTGGAAGTTAATGTAAACATTGCATTGCATCTATTCCATTCATCAAGTTCTCTTCCAGCTTCAGCTGGTTTCGATTCAAAGCCATCTGGTATTGTTGATAGATCCTGTAGATGTAGGAAAGGAGGGGCATTTCACAGACCTAGCACTGTGACCACTAATGGTCTATTATGCATCCCCAACAGAATCATCCCAAAAGAAGTCCCGTCTTAATCACAAAAGACAGTATCTTCTTCAATGGGACTGTAAAAACATCTGATGCAAGAAAATGCAACCCAAGAAGATATCTTAGCCTTGAAAGGGCTACACATTCATACAAAATGTGAAGAAGAAATTCATCCCCATTCTAACATCTTCTACAAGTGGGACTATTACAATCCCAATTATGTGAAGTTGCATTCAAAGATGACAATGCTCTACAAGATACCCTGTAATAATCCTAGCTTCATTTTTATGCAGTGAAAGCAACTCTTTAGTTCTCTGTACAGAAGAGTCTAAGATAAGAGGTTTTGCCTGCCTAAATCCAGGAGTAGACCTCCAGTGAATGAGGTGCTGACTGTCAACCAGTTCCTGAAAACCTGCCCAAATTCATCAAATCTGATGCCTAGGAGGCTCAGGTTCAATAAAGGTATAAGAAGCCCCTTCCTTGGCCAGCCCATCAGCTCATTGCCCTCAATTCCTTTATGCCCTGGCACCCATATAAGTTGCAACCTTTCCTAGTAGTCAGTTTCTCAATGAGAAGATGACATTCCCATATAAGCTTAGAAGCAAAGCAGGAACTATCCTTCGCTTTAAGAGCAGCATGACTATCAAATAGGATATACATGTGTTTATTATCATATCCCCTATCAAGATTAATTTTAACACATGCAGAAATAGCATAAATTTCTGCCTGAAAGACAGTGACAAACCACTCGAGAGAATAGGAATAAGACATTCCCGTCCCCTCGCGGTAAATCCTCACCCCAACACCAGTGGTGGTTTTAGAACCATCTGTATACCAGACCAAACCACCCTTGATACTGCACCCAAATCCCCCTCCCCAGCCCCCCATACTAGGAAAAACAACAGTGAAGGGCTTGAAGATGTTAAATCTAGGCACCATGTGATCCTTAACTATCTCAAGAATGTTACTATGTGACCTGTCCCATTCAAATGATGAATGCTCCACTTTGTGGGTCCAAGAAATTCTTCTCCCACAAGAATGGAGCCTATAATAACCCTCCCAGGCACTCGCCTCAACAAATAAATGCAAGGAGGAATGCTCAAGCATCAAGAGCAGCAGTAGGAGCAGTCTTCATAGCCCCAGTGATGCTCAGACAGGCCAACCTTTCTATCTTTTCAAGTTCGGTCCTGCTGGTCTTAAGCAAAACTCTTTGCCACCAAATAATGGCAGCATAGGTAAGAATGGGTCTCACAACCATGGTGTATATCCAATATAACAGTCCAGATTTAAGTCCCCATATCTTACCCAAAATGCCCCTTCAACCCCATAGGGCTTTACAGGCTTTCCCACCAATAAACTCCAAATGCGGCTTCCAAGTCAATTCCTTGTCTAACATTACACCAAGATATTTGACCTGAGTAGAAAACTGTAATCTTTTGCCAAAGAATGACGGTTCAATAAGTCCTGCCAATTGTCTTCTTCATGTAAAAGGTATAACTACAGTCTTAGCTGGATTGACAGACAATCCAATCTTATCACAGCAATTAGAGACTGTATTGAGAGCTTACAGAACTGGTGTACAGACAACAAACTTAAAATAAATCATAATAAAAGCTTGTTTATAGTAATTGGGAAAAACTTACCATTTAAAAGAAAAATCAGTCTCAACATTGGTGAAAACAAAATCATCCAATCTGTCAAACTAAAATATCTTAGATTAATAATAGACAAAAAACTAGTATGGACAGAACACACTCACCATATATACAATAAAGCTCTGACTTCCATCAATTTATTAAGCAGTATCTCTATAAAAGGATGGGTTTCAATAAAAAGACTACAAGAATTATGTATAATTGCTTAATTGAACCTATAATAACATATGCAGCAGAAGCTTGGGGATACACTATATTAAAACAGCATATTAAAAATAAATTACTTAGTCTACAAAGAATAATAGCCATAAGAATCTGCAACGCATATAGAACTTCCCCAACTAATGCCCTCTTGATAATGGCGGGCATATTGCCTATAGATCTCAAGTTTAAACAAATTATTTGGACTAACAAAGCTATTAACTATCCAAATAATACCTGTTCTATAGAAGAATTCTGTGCACATATGGGATTAAACTTCAATAGTAACGAATTATCTAATATAATAATTCAAAACAAAATTGACATCTGTTTAAATCAAAATCAAATCAAACACCCATCAACAAATCATTTAATAAAAATAAATTTTAATGAGAACTATCAAACTAATCAGAATAATGAAATTAAAATCTTTATAGATGGATCTAAGATGAACAACAGAGTGGGCACAGGAATAATTATTTATAATAGAAACAATACAACTCTTTATCAAGGATATTTTAAACTAAATCCATACTGCACAGTACTACAAGCAGAATTGTATGGTTTATTAAGAGCAATACTATATATAAAATTTAATACAAGGAAAGGAAATTATAAAATTTTCACTGACAGTAAAGTAGCCTTACAAATTATTAATAATCCTAAGAGTAAATATTATATAGTTCAAGAAATACATGAAATGTTATTATCCATCCCTAAAGATAAAAATATAACATTCCAATGGATAAAAGGACACACAGGAATAGAAGGAAACGAAAAAGCAGATTCATTAGCCAAAAAAGCAGCCAATTCCAAAAACATAATAAAACTCAATAGAATTCCAATAAGTTTTATCAAAAATTACATAAATAATATTTACTTATCATTAACTAGCAAGAACAATGGAAAAATTCTAATACGGGAAGACAAGCTTTTGAATTTATACCAGATGTCAAAAAATTCCTAAATAAGAAATATTTTATTTCTAATGCTTTCATTTCTCAGGTAATAACAGGATATGGTAAATTTAATGCATATTTTAACAGATTTAATATTAAGAATACTAACCAGTGTATATGTAAACAAGGCATTCAAGATGTTAAACATCTTATATTTCACTGCCCACTCTATAACATTCCAAGAGTAGATCTAGAAAAAACAGTAATCCTCAAAGGACATAATTGGCCATGTAATTTACACCAATTTATAGATAACAATGAAATATTAAAAACCTTAAATAGATATCTAAACAAAACTGGTGCCTTAAAACCAAACTTTAACACAGTTTAAACAAGAACTTCAACTGAATAGTGGAACAATAAATAGAATAAATACATTAAGGTGGAGGATAACCTAACTTTTGGCATCAATAAGTGAAGATAAGACTTCTAATTTCTTTTGGTGTCATTTAAAATTATTTAATTTCAATCCTTGTTATCTTATCTCTTTTTTATATATATATATATTCTCAATTTGTTAGAAAAAAAAATTGTTGTTACATTATTTACTCATTATTATTATTGTAATACCTTCTTGATATTATATTTAACCTTATTATATTTATTCATGTGTTATTACTAATCTTCAAATGTTATACAAACTGTATAATTTTTTTTATAATTGTATTAATTGTAATCTGATTTTATTTAAAAAATGGCGATGGTTGTGTCCTTCCTTTCTCTAGTGATCTATCACATTTCTTCGGATAGAATCCTTTTAACTTTTCTCGTACTTTCCTTTCTACTTCTAACTTCTTTTCCATTTTCCAAGGCTAAACCTATGAGTACAGCCTTCTATCCTTTTGTTTTCCTGTTCCTGTATTGAGAGCTGTCTGAAGCACCTCAGATACAATCCTGGGAAATTTTCCCACCACAATGATGACTATGTCATCTGCATACCCAACAGTGAAGAAACCTTTCCCATTGATTAATAATTGTAGTTAATAGATCATTCACCACAATGCACCAGAGAAGGGAGAACAACCCCTGTCTGTGAGTATCTTAACTTTTTCATCATAGAGTGTGCTATAAACAACTCTATGCTTCAGCATGGAGCCAATGCAATGAATAATCGTTGAACAGATTCCATGTCTGCTTGCAGCAAGGCCAAGTTGCTCAAAAGAAGTTGAGTCAAAAGCCCCTTGGATATCAAGAAATTCCCTAAGGCAATTTCCTTGTAACCAATTGCTCTCTCAATGAGTGACACAACATCATGGAGACCATTTTCAGTCGATTTGCCAGACTGATAGACAAATTGACTGTGACAAACAGGAGTCTTTAGTAAACCCCATCCCTAGCAAATCTGTCCATCTGCCTTTCCATCATCTTCAATGAGAATGATGTCAGACTGATTGGACGATAGGACTTAGCCTTGGTATAAGAACTACATCCAAGCTTACGTATTAAAAAAAACCATTACCTGCCTCCAGGACCAAGGAATATAGTCAAAAGCCAAATAAGTCCTGAAGACACGACATAAAGGAGAGGCCAAAATGTCAATGCCCTGTTGTAAAAACACTGGCAAAATACCATCCAGTCCCACTGATATGAAGGGCTTAAAACACTTACAGCCTACCTAATATTAGACTGATTGATCACCTCCCTAACAAGGTGCCAATCCTCCCTCTTGGCATGATAAACACGTCCATCAAGGTTGGATTGTTCCTGAAGACAGGATGAACCCTCAGTCAAAGTAGATCCGGGAAAGTGTACTCAAAAGAGTTCCTTTAAAGATTCTTTGCAAGTACTAGTCATCCTGCCATCTGGCAACCTGATATCCCATTCACCTGTCCTTTTAGCTTTATTAAAAAGCCTTCTAACATTAAGTCTAAGACCACCAAGCTGTTTATTCCATCAAGGAATCTGTCTTGATGAGCTAGCAGTCCTGACTGGACAGTTTTGATGGTAGGATAAGAGGTTTGCCTGTTGAATCTGATCAACAGTCATCTCTAAATCTACCACCGAGAAAAACCTGCTCTGTATACCCCAAGGTTAAACTTAAGGTCTTCCCTAAAAGAAGCCCAATTCCCTCCTCTGGTCTCTGTATGTGACCTGACTATGTACTATATCCTGAAAATTAAAGCAAATGTATCTGTGATCTGATAAAGATGGCTCACCAGACATGCAAATTCTCAATTAGGTCAGAAATATACTGAGTCCCTAATGTTAGGTCAAGCCAGTTCTCAATTAGGTCAGAGAAATACTGAGTCCCTTATTAGGTCAATGCTCCCTTCTGTTAACAACAACAAAGGTAGGTTCATTACCCCTATTTAAAATGAAAAGGTTAGTACCCATCAGAAACTCCAATAAGTACTCCCCCCTTCGGTTGATGTCTTTGCTACCCCAAACCACATGGTGAGAATTAGCATCAATACTAACCAACAAATCAAAACGATTCTTTTGACAAAACTCCACTAAAAGCACAAATTCAGGTGTTGGAGATAGTTCATCCTTATCATAAGGGAAATATGCAGAGGGAACTATAAGTTCCCTGCTAGCACCACCTCATCAGCTTCACCCGAACAGTGATAAGAGCTCAAGAGCAGAAATCCCAAATTGGTGAAACATTTATGTTATTCCTAACAAAAACACAGGTCTGAGGACCACTATCAGAAGTAAAAGTAAATAACTAATCTTCTTTACAGTTAAGTAATTGTATTTGGCCCTTATACAGTGATGTCTCGCAATTCAACATTTGAGTTTCATGGGTTGGCACATGTGAGTGCATGGAATTGTGTGATGTCATTTGTTATTTGTCAGTTCTTTTTGGGGATACCATGGAATTTGCCCATGTTGTTTGTGTTAATTTTCAGTACATTTTTCAGAAAGTAAAAAGTTTGTAATTATTATTTTTTGAGTGAAAACTTTTTCAGAAAGTAATGTGTTGTTTCTGTTAATTTTCAATTCTACATCTTTCAGAAAGTAAATGTATTGTTTGTGTTAATTTTCAATTCTACATTTTTCAGAAAGTAAAAACTTAGTAGTAATAATTATTTTTTTGAGTGAATTGTAAGGATGGGTTCAAAGAGAACTGACAAGAGGAATAATTCCAAAAAGAAGAACACTTGATTGAGCAAAGAGACGAAGAAAAAATTGTAGATAAAGTGCAGAAAGGTAGAACAATTAAAATGTAACTCAAGTATGGCATTCCTAGAACCACTATGGCAATGTTTTGCAGCAGAGAGAGAAGATTATGGATGCTAAGTTGTCTGCTGGAAGACTTCATTCCAACATCGAAGGGCTAATTAATTATGTGTTGTGTATAAAATAGTTTATTTTGTAATTTAGTGTGTTATACAATAGTAAAACACAGCTTTCTTATAATAAAACTTTGATTTAACTGACTGTACAGTAAAGACAAACCAAGAATCAAATGAATTATGCTTTCTTTTATTTAACCTATAATTAATTGAAAGCAAAAGTGAATTATCAGAATTCTAATATTAGCAATTTTAAATGTTAATAACTTTTAGCTATTTGAAATGAAATTAATCCTAGTTTATATTTTATTAATATGATAATGTATCAATTTAGCTATCCTTTTATAATCATCAAAATTAAATTATATAATACAGTAGAACCTTGATATCTTGAATCTTGCGGGAACAAAAAAAAATTTGATATAAAGAATTTTTGAGATATCAAGGTTCAATTTTAAATAGAGCTTTTTATGTCAATAATACACACTGTAGTTTTTAATACTATATAAGACAGTCTTTTTTCCATGAAAATTAGAGTCTAAGTACTCTTGCATCTTATAAACCAAAGATTGAAAATATCACTAAATAAACAAATCATACTGAAAAATCAACAATTAGAAAGTGAAACTTAGAAAATGAAACTACTGTATGGCACATTCAGTATTCTGAGCATGTACAAAAAAGTTCCTATTCCAGTTATTGATAGCACATCTATGTTTTTCTTAAATGTAAATTCTGTTTAAACACCAAAAGCAAGG
Organism: Olivierus martensii; assembly: GCA_000484575.1. Classification (NCBI taxonomy): domain Eukaryota; kingdom Metazoa; phylum Arthropoda; class Arachnida; order Scorpiones; family Buthidae; genus Olivierus; species Olivierus martensii. The sequence continues at coordinate 74,184 of AYEL01057626.1, forward strand.
AAAAATTCATAAATAATTTTAATTTCTCTAGCACAAAAATTATAAACTAATTCAAGATAGCAAGAGTTCTGAAGAAAATACTCTGAGGTAACTATTGAAATTACATTGGTTTAATATTGAAAGTGCACAGAAAAAATTTTTTTCCCCACATATCAAGGGTTTCGAGACAGAGGTTTGAGATAACAAGGTTATACTGTATATCTTCATACTGATATATAAATGGATAGCCAGAAGTTAAGGGGGAAGAAAACTTGTAAAAATCAATGAACTAAATATAAGCAATGTAATTAATCAAATGCTTTAAGCAAATGATTTGATTATATGATTTCAAAAATATTAAGAAAACCATAATCACCAATTTGAAAAATTCTGCTAATTATTGGCAAAGAAAATCACAAAATATGAAATCATTTATAAAATTATAAACTGAAACTAATAAATGTTAAATCTAATCAGAAAAAATAAAAAATTAAATATTTTAATATTTCAAACAATGTACAGTTATAAACATTTTAAAAATTAAAATACTCATACTGGTGTATGAAAATATTATAAAATATCATAATTAATATATGGTAATAACTTGATACTAATCATTAAAGAAATTTTTACTTTGTTTCAATATAAAAGCGCTAATCTGAATTAATTCAATTTTATTTAAGAAACTTGAAGAAAATAAAAATTAGACATATTAAACATTTTTACCTTTTTCCCATCTTATATCTCCTTCACTTAAAGATTCGGCCAGCTGGGGGCATTTTACAACTCTAATTTCATTTCCTTAAAAAAAAAAAAAAAAATAATTTAATGTCTTATTATGCAAAACAGAATTTTAAAAATTTTCTTTTTAGTTCAATTAAAAAATTATGAGAAATATAGTTATCTGTGATTTAATGGAGTAAGTGATTCCTGAAAATTATGAGGCAACAATAAAGTTCTGTCAGATTTTCCTGTGATCAAAAATTGCATGCACTCCCCACAGCATTCGTTTAGAGATGAGACAGATAAGTTCGTGTTAGTGTTTCCTCTTGTAGCTGGCTAGTAGTGGTCACCACAGTTAAACAGGCACAGAGAGCAGTGAGAGCAGGTCAAACCATGGAAATACCAAATAGTGTTATATGAACCTGTATGCTGTATGAGTTTAAACTGGGAATGAACACTAGTGCAGCAGGAAGAAAAATATGCCAAACATTCGGTAAGGATGTGGTAAATGAGTGGATAGTACAAACGTGATTTAACAAATTTAAGGATGGTGATGAATTTGTCCAGAATGCATCACATATAGGATGTCCACAAGCCATAGATAATGAGGAACTCAAGGTGGCTATTGGGGCTGATAGTGACCAAACATGTGAAGCATTGGAAGAAGCATTCAATCGCAATATGGAAACCATTTGCAACACTTCCATCAGGTTGGGAAATTATATAAAGTGGAACAATGGGTTCCACAAGTTGACAACAGCTCAGAAAGTAACAGGAGTAAATCCTGTTTTTCTTTGCTGTCTTGTCAAAGGAAGGATCTATTTCAGGACAGAGTCCTGACCTGCAATGAGAAGTGGGTTCTTTATGATACTCCATGGCACAGTCATCATTGGTTGGCACAACATGAACTTCCCAATTGAATTCACATGAACTTCCTCCCAACCAAAACTCGCCAATGTATTAACAGGAGGTTATGTTCTGTGTTTGATGGATTGTTTGATTGTTCGGGATATTTTCATGCATTGCGAGCTGCTGCTATTTGGTACTAAAAATGAAAACTGTGGAGCCAGTGCTTATGAATGGCAGAAGTATCATTCTGTTACAGGACAATATAAAGCCACATGTTGCTAAATTCTTGTATGATGCCATTATCTGACTTGGTTGAGAAACAGTAATGCATTTTCCATATTCCCCTGACATTGCATCTTCAGATTACCATTTGTTTCATTTGTTAGACAACCATTTGTGAAGATGACTATTCAGAATCCTGAACGAACTGATACACACATTGGATGACATTCCACTGAATTCTAACATCATGGATGCATAGTCTGCCTAAGCATGGGAGACATGTAATTGCTGCTGATGAGGACTATTTCTGATTCCTAAATACATCTTATTTCATGTTATCACTTTTATTCTCTTTGTAAGGTAAAAATTTGACAGAACTTTATTGGATGCCTTATATATATATATATATATATACACACAGGAATATTTTGATTATTGCAGTTAGGTTAGATAGAATAAGCTGCCATATCTCACAAGGATATACTGTATCTGGCAGCAGTCACTTACAGAGCCCATCATAGGCTGGCCAACACCCATGATGGGGTCAACTGTATTGTTGAAAGATGGGCCTAGCCCTCTTGAAAAACTGGAGGTGTGAGACCTGGATTTGAACCTGGATCCTCCAGGGTGGTAAGCCAAAGCTTTACCACGTGGCCATCTGGCCAACGATTATCGCAGTTACTGTTGCCATAAAAAACTAAAGCAATAATTGGGATAAATAATCTGTGTTAAAATAGGTAATCATTGCCAAGGATTTTTTAATCTATTAATTAAATTTTACATATAAAGTAAAAAAGAAATGTGTTAAATATGCTAATCTTCTAAGCTGATTATTCTATGTTTCTTCTTGATAGCTACGTGATATCATCCTTGTTTCTTTTGGCCTTCATTGTAGGAGTAAATAAGAAGAGAAATAAATATCAACGTGTATTCAGGCAAAGGCAGACACTTACTGGTGAGTGGGAGCAGGTGCTGTCAAATAACTGAAGTGCTACAAGAGAGCTATCTGGAGAGTGACAACTCAAACTAAATGTAATTCTGGTTGCATATGTAGTGGGTATATCTCGCGGCCGAAATAATTCGAATTTTGGTATCAAATTATAAACCGCCGCTGCAATAATTCGAATTTTGGTATCAAATTATAAACCGCGATAAATTGGCCACGATAATTGAAATTTAGAGTACAATAATTGAAATTTTGGTATCAAATTATAAACCATGATAATGGAAGTATTCTTGTACAGCAATACCTTGCATAGTCCAGTTAATTGGTTCCTCTTTCTAACCGGACTATTCGAGGTATGTAACCTATGAGAAAAATTATAATTGGTTCCAAGAAATTTTCGATTTGTCCATATGTTTTTTAAATGTAAATTAAAAATTTTTTATTAACAATTACAATCTGGACTATAGTGAAACTGGACTAAGCGAGGTATTGTTATATATATATATATATGTATATATACAGTAAAACCTTGATTTTACGGACTATAGGGGGCAAGACTAGTCCATAAAATCGAAGTAACATTTTTTTTATAAACATTAATTAGCATTTTCAACATACCTGCACTAATTAATGTGACTTATGCCTAAAAACTGTATTATTTTACATAGAGTATTTTAAATTAAAATAAATTACCTACATGCATGTATATTAAATTTTGGTAAGTTGTTAAAATAAAAATGACACATTATATGCAATAAATGAGTGTTATCGCACCAGTGCAGATAAGAAATGCTAGATGTAGCTATACTATAGACACAGTTTATGCAAATATTGTATTTATTTATTTTATTATTTTTTAGGATGGTGTCCGTAAAATCCGAAGTCCATAAAATCGAGGTTTTACTGTGTACTATGGACAGTTTATGCAAATATTGTATTAATATTATTTATTTTATTTTTTGGGATCGTGTCCGTAAAATCGAGGTTTTACTGTAATGTAAAAGTGTGTGTGTTTTCTGTCCGTTAAAATCGAGGTTTTACTGTATGTATATATATATATATATCTCTATCAGAAATATATAAAATATATGGCTAAATATATTAATGTTTAGCCATAATTTGTTCTTTTTGTAAATCCTTGTTTACAAGGCTAATTGACACTTTTGAATGAGAATTTGACACTTTTAATAAATCTTTTTGGAATTGTATAAAATGCTATCACATATACTTTGCCTATAACACAAACATTTGTTATAGGCATACATTTGTTTTGAGATATATTTTATACATTCCTTGTATATACATTTTTCTTCAGATATATATATAATATCATATATCATATTAGCATAACAGTTGACTATCATGAACATAATTATTTAATATTTTTAATATTTCAGTGGCATACAAAAACATTTTTGTACTAACTTAAATATTTCATATATATTATATACTTACTTGTAATTTGTGAAGTATGAAAATTTTGTTCAAAAACTGTTGAAGTTGGTAGAGTTTGACATCTTTGAGAAAGTCTAAAAATAATTTATATAATTTTAAAGTATTTTAATACGTATTCATAAAATTAACACAAATATAACAAAATATTTGTAAAATACTTGCATTTTCCATAATCAAGCATAAATACAAACAAAATTTTAATATGAAATTTCAAATGCAAAAGAACGATACAAAAAAAGGGCAGCATAATTAAATAAATTTATTTAAAACAAAACATTTCTTATAACTTGTTCAACAATTTCCTAAATTTTTAAAATCATGAAAATTGTTAACAGATGAACCAACAACATATATATAACATATCTTACTCAAGGAAAATTGAATTTAATAGTTCTCATAAATATGCTTCAAATGTTGGATATTCAAAGTACAATATATGTATCCTGTATTACTTGTAAATGCCAGCTGATATGATCTTTATACAGTCAAACCCCGATAAGATGCCTCCCATTAAGCTGTCACCCTTGCTGACTGCCAAGAAATTTGGTGGAACGGATCTTCCCTATGTTAACGAAATAGGCAGACCCCGATAAGACGCCATCCGCTATCTGCCAGTAGAAACATCTAAACAAATATTCCTTTTGGTATTGTATTTGTCTTTGTTAATCTGCCAGGAGACATGTAAAGTGACTTATATCCCAAAGTTCATCAGTACTGTATATACAGTATTAAAAACTCTCTGGATTCATTTGTAACCAGTGAGTAGAAGAGATGAAGTTAACAGTTAATCATGTATCTCTTTAAGCCTGGTTCATACCTAGGTTGTAGAAAATTTAAGATCGTGAACCAGATCGTTTTCATTTTTTATTGCGTACTGAGCAAATAAGTATACTGTATTGTAAGCTATGTACATTGCATTTTACAGAGTACTCAAAATAGAGGATCAGAACAGCAGATGGACATATTTTCTATATATTACTGTACATATGTGGTACTTATACTATGCTACAAAATATAGTATACGTACTGTATATATACAGTAGAAATGTTAAGTTTGAATGCTAATGCAAAAATGTTAAGTTTGAATGCTAAATATAAATGTACTGTATATTATTAAATTTAATAAATTTGGAGTTCATTTTCATTTCTATACTACATATGTTTTCAATAAGCCGCCAACCCCAATTAGCCGCCAAAATGGTCGCTGAATGGATGGTGGTGTCTTATTGGAGTTTGACTGTAATTCTGCATTTATTATATTGTTAGGATGGGTGCATGGCAAAGAGTTTGCCTTGACAGATCCAGATTCAATTCTGGGTTTACATTTCCAAATTTCTTCAAAAAAATCTAGGCCTGACTCATTGAACTTTATCCTTCATTTGACAACCATCATAAACATCAGGAGGGATTTGAAATAATTGTTGCTTAATAACTTTCAGTTAAAGTGGTATATAAAATAAGACTACAGAATTATACACTTATCATGATGTACATTTTAGTCAAATGTCCCAATTTTATTGCCAAATTATTAATTTTTAAGATATTTTAATCATTCCTTTTTTAAAATTTTTGATGTTTTGAAAATGATTTTATTATTCTTGCTATTTTGCTTTTTTCATGAAATATTTGTGTTTCATATAAAACTTAGTTCTCCTTTTAAAATATTTTATCTATCTTTACATTTGTTATGACTATTTACACTATTTTTATGAATTGAATTTTTACATTTATATCTTTTGATAGTAATTTTGTTTGTTTAGTCTTATCAAATGTTTTTTACACAATGTTTGAACATTAATGTTTATTATTTATTAAGCTTGTTAGCTTTCTACAAAGTTTTTATACAGGGTTTTTGATTTTTATGAAGTGCAATTTGACCCAACCAGTTCTTATATTCCAAAGCAAAACTAATTATTTTATAAATTTTCTAGAGAAAAGTTAACTTCGAAATACACTATGCTAATTATTATTTTTTATCAGTAAAACTTAGATAGCTTGAACTTTCCTGAGTTTTTCCTTTAAACAGCTTGTGAGTTTGAAGATAAGAAAACATTTAAATTCTAATTACAAGCATATAACTCAAATAAAAGAAAGATTTTATAAATAAAAGTTCAAGAGAGCTATTAAGATCATCTAATCTGTTAAATTAATCTCTTTATAATTTAACTGAAATTTTAATAAGTGGAAATAATTTAGACAAATGTTAGTGCCATCTTGTAGTTATATCAAGAGATTAATCTGGCAGATTAGATTTGATTTGGATATCTCCCTTGAAGTTCAGTTTGTAAAAGTTTATGTTAAGATGACTGTGCAACTCATAAATATTGCCTGGTTAGTGCCATTGAGGGTCTGTGGCTGGAAAGTTGAGTCAGAAACGTTTCTATTGGCAGAGTTTGATGTCTATGAATAAAGAAATTCTGAATTTACTATAATAATGTCTGAAGAATCAACCTGCAAGGTGGCATCAGTGGTCTAATGGTTAGGATATTGGGATGGTAACCCAAAGGCATCCAGTTTGATCCCAGGCAAAAGGAGATTTTTCTTCAGATAAATTAAAAATTCTAATTTAATTATTAATTAATTCATAGAAGCCATTCTTAATTTAATCATTAGTATATTTATTAATTATGAGATGGAATTAACATTAATCTAAATTATTTCCAATTATTAAAATTTCCATTAAATTATCAAGGGATTAATTTGGCACTATCAGATTTGATTTAAAAGAAAGAAATTATGGAATAGGTCTTTATTCTATAAATGAATATATTCATTCAATTGGAGAATAACAGTTCATTTCTACAAACTATATTTCTTTTGAGAAATATTTCATATTTCAAAAATGTCATTGACAAAGTAAAATATAGGATTTAAACAATATTTACAAAACCTCCTAATATAAATAAAATTAAATTAAAACCAATGTTTCTATTCATATATTGTATTTATTTGATCATTTTTCTTTGATCAGCTAATTATAGTTGAGAGAGATGCAAACATTCATACACCCATAGAACTTTTTGCTATAACTCAGATATTTTAAGCCAATGGTTTCCAAACTTTGTGTCTGCACCTCCCTTTTTTCATAAAAAATTGGTATACCCCTCATTTTCATAACAGTCTAATTTTATAAATATTTAATATTTACAGTTTAATACTAAAAACAATATACCATATTTTGTATAAAGTTCTTATACATAAAAAAATATATATTTATTATGATGTAATAATTTTTAATACAATTAAACAAATCTTACAAAAAACATGAAAAATAAAATACATGTTTAATACAGCATAATATTTAATACAATGAGTGGGCTTATTTTTGAGCATAAATTCTCTCAAATTGAGTGTCATGGAAGATGTCACTATTTGCTATTCTTTTTCAATCACTCAATGAGATTGATATTTTGCCTTTAAAATAGCTACAGTAGAAAGTTTCTGGATATATGAATATATGAACCGTATTTATAAACCTTTTGCTGATTAATTTTTTCGACAGCAATTTGAATTTATTTTTGTTTGTTTGTCTCAAAAATGGTATTTTTGTTAATTCTTGTGTACCCTCTTGCAACAGACTCATATCCCATTAATGGGGTGCACCCTACAGTTTGGAAAACACTGTTTTAAGCAATTTCAGAGGACTATTTCTAAATAAAATAGTGTGCTTTCATATTATGCACTCACTGTTTGGAACTTTTTCAGATATGTATTTTCTAGATTAGTAAGTATATTATGACCTTCAAAGTTATCACAGTATAATTTGATATATATCCCAAAATCTATAACTCAACCTGAAAGAGGTATGTCACAAACAAAAAAAAAATTGTAAGAATGAATGAAACTTTACATAAGTAATAAACCATAACTGATGACTACTTTATTTCAAATAAATTTACTTAATTTCTTCAGTTATTTTTTCTTTTTGTATCAATCTTTTCTAAACATACTGAATAATTATATAATAATATAAATAATTTTAAAATCTTGTACTAGTAAGGATACCCGGCGTTGCTCGGGAATTTCAAATAGCCTATATAATACAGATTCTGTCTCAATTCTTATGTCATTATGAGGTCGAGCACTGTGGCTAATAAAATAAAGTAAATTTATATATTAGGTTAGTATGAATTAAGTCAAGAATCACACAGGGAATACTTTTGCTGGTGACAACTTTTATAACCCACCAAAGATTAACCAATGCCAATGGTGAGGTTAACCGGAAAGTTGAAAAATGAACAATAAGTTGATAATTGTAAGATCCGAGGTGACCTCGATGGATGGATTTTCAAAGTGTCAAATTTTTGTCCAATCAGTTTGTTATTCGATTCTGTTGTAACGTCTAGAACTTGTGAATTGTTTAAAACTAAAGAAGGGAAATGGAGTATCACATGGCCATAAACAATGGTGTAATAGAATCGTAATTTAAAAAAAAAAAAAACAGATTTTTAAAGGACAAATAAAACATGAGACATTATCTTTCCCGGGATAAAGCTGAAAGATAAGGTAAAAAGAAAGTTTCAGATGAGAAGGGGAACAAGTCAGTCGGTGCTAAGATTTTGCCCTGTGCGGTACTGTTCTGTCGAGAGTCATGCCCAAGTTTTCTCTCTCAGTGCTGGTCTATCCACAGCCGTGCCAAACTAAGGTGTTAAATATCGACGCCAACTACAGTATTCGATATTTTGAAAAGAAACTTGTGCTTAAGAAACTAAAGACATTCTATTTGGACTAAAGACTGTTTAAAAGAAGAAAGGAAAGGGAATCATCACTTCCGATTTTCCGGTACATTATATATATATATATATATATAAAGGTAAAAGAAGAAAGGAAAGGGAGTCATTGCTTCCGATTTTCCCATACATTATTGTTATATTTATATATATATATATACAGGTATTTATCCTCCAAAATGACTTGTACCATATCTTTCTCTCTCAAATAAAGATCTTTAGTCGATTAAAACCGTGTAGTTGTCATCACTGCATCAGAGGATTTCGTTCATTCATTCGAACCAACACGCGATCGCCACATACGACCGCATTAGGCTGTACAGTTCGTCCTGGCGGATCCACAAAACGAACCATTCAGAAATTTTATTTTATATAGTCTAACTCATTTATTACATTTGGAAAAATCTATTGACTTTTTGTATCCAATTTTACTGTTGATTTAATCAGCATATTATGTCACGATGAAGTCATCATCGCGATAACATAACATCCACGTCAACTGTAGTTTAATTTTAAATTTTATGAATATAAGTTTGTTAATGAATTATACAGAAGTGATAACATAACATATACATTATGTCATATATCATATTATGTCATGATAACATAACATCCATGTCAACTGTAGTTTAATTTTAAATTTTATGAATATAAGTTTGTTAATGAATTATACAGAAGTATATTTTACCATATAGGCTACTTCATTTATTATGTTATTTACAATCAATTGACTGATCACGATGATGTTACGTAGTCGTAGTAATGACATCATAGTAACATCATCCCACTATTACGTTATCATGTTATCACATATCAATGATGTTTTGTGATGTCATCCATTATTGCGTCATCATTATGTTACATCAATGCGATTATGATGTCATTATGAATTCGTCAATGACTGAAGGATTTAAATGAAGGCATTTTCGTTGCCACCTCAAAATGATGATGTACCCCTGAGGCAATATCGACCCAGGGTAGCCTATTTTACCCCTGGGGTAGAGGAAAATATATAAAGCTTAGTCCCGAGGGGTCAAACGGTGCAGGAACCTTTGAGGAACAGACAACAGACAAACATTGCATTTTATATATATATACAGATAAATAACATAATAATAAAATACATTCAAAATATGATTTAAAATTAATATTAATTATTACGTAATTACCTTTTTTAATGCTTCATATTTTGTTTGATTGTCCATCCATTCTGTGTTTTGAATAACATTTGAGAAAGTTAATTTGAAATCATAGACCATTTCTTTAATCTGAAAAAAGGCATAATCATTTAAAATTTTATATTTCGTAGGGAATTTTTTTTTTTTATAATTTATCCATTACAAATTATAAAACAAATACAAAATTTATTAGAATAACAATGTTTAATGAAAAATTTCTCAAAACATACATAATTTATCCATTACAAATTTTAAAACAAATACAAAATTTATTAGAATAACAATGTTTAATGAAAAATTTCTCAAAACATACATGACACAATGATCCTTCCGGAAAAAAGCGAGAAATGTAAGAATGTGCAACTGCATAACCAAAGGCGACATTTGTTAGACTGACGCATATTTTCCATCTTTCAGGAGGAACATTATTAGAAATATTTTTATATCTTAGAATTTCGTTTATGAATACTCGAGGCAGATGATTGTAATGTTTTTCCATGACTCTCCATCCTAAATAATTAGCAATCTGTCTGAAGAAAATAAAAGATTTATTATATTTTTAATTACATATAGTTTTTTTGCAGATAATTAAAAGCAAATATCACAAATTATAAAACTTTATAAATAAATAAATCTCCATGACTCTCCATCCTAAATAATTAGCAATCTGTCTAAAGAAAATAAAAGATTTATTATATTTTTAATTACATATAGTTTTTTGCAGATAATTAAAAGCAAATATCACAAATTATAAAACTTTATAAATAAATAATAAATAAACATAAAATTATTGTTAATCGAAATAAAAACCGTATGAAACATAAATTTATGGAAATTTTCTTTTTTTTCACAATTTGAAGTAATCTAATTTAACTTTAAAAAATTTTTTTGATGTGTTGATAAAAAACACTAGAAAAAATTTTAGTTCGCTGATAATTCGGCAGATATAGCAAAATATATTTGCATATCAAAGGGCTAATAATTTTTATGCTTTTTTATATTGTATTCAAAATATTGTAGTACAGGAATCCCTTGATTAGTGCGGCTAATAAATCCTCGCAATATACCGCACATATCAAAACTGCACTAATTAAACTAAAAAACTAATAGGAATAATTATAATGAATCCTGGAAAATATCAAAATTATAAACTATGTATTTTTTTTCCCTCTCAAAATGTATCTATATTGCATTACATGTACTTTAAACTAATGGGAATAATTATAATGAATCCTGGAAAATATCAAAATTATAAATATGTATTTTTTCCCTCTCTCTCTCAAAACATATCTATATTGCTTTACATGTACATTGAGGAATATGTATAGGTATATAAAAACTTATAGTAAGAATTAAAATTTATTTTTCACACAAAAAAAATTATTTTTTACAAAATTTCATAAATTTTGTAAAAAAATAATTGCACGTCCGTAGACATCGAGTACTGGAGAGGAACTGAAGGCAAGGCTGGCTATATAATATTGTAATGGCTATTATTAGGTAGTTGCCATTCACACTAAATTTATTAATAAATAAAATTACGAACGAATTTAAAATATAACAATTAGATGACGAAAGTCGTAATATTAACAGAATTAAATAAATAAATAAATTTATTTCAGTGCTTTAATCATGTAGACTACAATTCCCGAGATTCAGTTACCAACACTTCAGAGGATTTGCAAAAAAAATCGCACTTGTTGAAGCGCACTAATCAAATTTGGCACCGTATATATTAAGGTATAGTCTCAATTTTTTTTTTGCGCACTAATCAAAACCGCATTAATGAAGGAATTCCTGTAGCAAAGTATTTTTCATTTATTAATTAAAATAGCTGAAACGGTTTAAATTATTTTTTATTTTTTTTTTTGCACACTAATCAAAACCGCATTAATGAAGGAATTCCTGTAGTAAAGTATTTTTCATTTATTAATTAAAATAGCTGAAACGGTTTAAATTATTTTTTATTTTTATATGTGAACGTGTCTCAGCAGTTGAGATATTAGATGAGTATGTCATTAATGCCATATATAAATGACTAGAATCGATCTTGGTTTCTTCTTTTTCAGGAGACTACCTGGGCCCAGATATACGAGGTCTAATGCAATAGTGTACATTTTATTATTATTTTAAATTTAAAAAATCAAAACAATTATCGTATCAGAAAAGTTATAAGAATCTAATCATAAATAATATATATACAGTATAAGCAATAATTTTCTATTGTGGCATCGAATCAGAATCTTTTTAATTTTTTAATCGATAATTTTTATGAATTTGTATAAATGCAGGATCTTAATCAAATCAAAATATCAAATATTGTAGTTTAAATAAATTTTATATGAATTATAGTACTGAATATGAATCTGCAGTGCGAGAAGGTTTGTCTATGTCTGGCATATCTGACAACCTCATTAATTTTGAATAATCTATTTTTAACCCTTTTAAATTCGCAATTTAAGATACGAAAAAGATTTTTCAATTTTAAGTAATTTTAAACCGTTAGTTTTTGGATTTTTCGATTTATAATTTTGTAATAGAGTGTTTTAAAATACTTAAAAGTTGTAAGAGTAAGATAGTTCAAGGAAAAATGCTCGAAAACTTTATTCTTTATAAATTGTGTTCATAAACTTTGCAAACCAGATTGGAACAAATAAACCGTTGTGAAGTGGATATCATCATTTGGGATGAAGCATTAATATTATCCAAGGAGCCGTTAGAAGCCACCATCATTCTAACGCCCATTTTTGTTGTGATCGATATATACTGTACTACATATAAGAAAATGTAATCATAAAATTCCTATTTTAAAAAGTGGAAATTTTATGTTTTATTGCTTTAAAGTTGTTCGCTCATAATATTTTTTTCTGGACACAAATGTTCATAAAACTTATTGTTGAAATGGTGTCAAGAAAAATGTAATCCATAAAAGGAAAAAAGAGGCATCCACGATTTGCTTATGAAATTATGACAAGCGTATAAAATAGTTTTTATAAGATGATACTTATTTAATAAATTCATAATTTTGAAACTACTATGTGCCACATATTCCATGCTTATTTCAAAGATATTTTAAATTAAAATAAAAATAAAAAATAAAGGATACAAAAATCTTATTTAATTGCCACGTCGTTATTTACAACCAGAAAAAAAATATATATATTTTCCATATTGCCTTGCATTTAAATGTATTAAAACTGTAATTTGAGTGTTTTAAAACTTACTTGCTTGTACAAGTTTTCATTAAATCTGGAAGCTTTCTAAAATAGCCCATGTCTTTAATAACAATTTGTTCTTCTTCATTTATAACATAATCTTTTTCTTTCAGAGTTTCATTAGTCACAAGTTGTAAATAATTCATCCAAGGAAACTAATAAAGACCAAAATTTTAAAATGTCTTTATTTTTATTAATAAAAATAAATAAATTACAACTTTTGAAATATCTTACTTCTGGTATGACAGCTTTTAATTGTTTAATTGTAGATTTATTATAATGTGAAACACTCTGATCATTTGGAGAAAATATCTAAATAATAATAATATAACTTATTAAAATATAATAGCTTCTAGTTTTCTAGTTAAAAAATGTTTAAGCAATATTTCTTACCTCTTTCTTTACAAATTTGTGTCTTACAAATTGGAGTTTCATAATGTTTAGATTTTTTTCCTAAGAATAAATTAAATTTTAATTAAAAGTGAAAACATAATTCACTTAAATTCATTATTTATTTAAAAAATTACCTTACCTTTATTAAAAGCTATTGTCAATAAGGGAATAAAAAGACACATAATGAATAGAAAGAGAACAATATTAATTATTAATAAACGTTGTTCATTCTTAGATCTTTTCTTCCAAAAATTTATTAAAAGACTTTAAAAGAAAAATACAAATTTACAAAAAAGTAATATTTTTTTAATCATTTAAATATTTTATTAAAATAAATTATTTCTAAATTTTTTACTTCTTATTAA